>CM069451.1:21795795-21843295 GCA_035610835.1 Ophiura sarsii | reverse complement strand
TTTAGGTCTCCGGTAAAATAAGTAATTATTATAAGGGACCGTTCATGATTTCTACCGGAGGAGGGGGAGGGCTGCATGAAACAGGGGGCGGGGGGGGGGGGTCATAATTTTTTTTAAGAAATCAAAAGGGGGGATATAACTTTTTTTAGGAAATTAAAGGGGGTCATACTTTTTTTGTACTAATATTTAAACCATAATTTTCTTTTGATAACAATTTTATTATACATGTAGGCCTACACCCATAAAATTCTGAAAACTGACAACAGCAATGTGTTGCCCTTGTTTTAGGCGCCTGCTTGCAGTAAACTTTGGCTCATCTTGGAAATCAACAATAAGACAGCATGCCCACACGCTGATAGCCTGCCCACGATGACAGCAAACCCACGCTGACAGCATGCCAACGCTGACAACCACGTTGACAGCATGTCATGCTTTTGAGTCTTTGAGTCGTGTCGGTTGAGATTGGATCTGTCGGTTCATTTGACAAGGGAAATCATGAAATTATGACGGACAATAGTACCAATATGGCTATTTTTCGCGCGCATCTGCCCAAAAAATAGGTTTTCGTCACGTTAAAGCCAAAACATACCTCAATCATGGGAAAATATGGTGTAAAATAGTATATTTTTGCTCGCTACGCATCCTTTTTTTGTCGGTAAAGTATTGTCGGTTAACTTTTAATTTTCGACCCACCAATGCATGCCCATCACGCTGACACGCATACACTGTATGAAATTAAACACTACTCAACAAAATTCAGAAGTGTGTATAATACAATTGTTGTTTATTTTCATAGTATTCTCGAAAAATTCATAATTGTAGGGGTGGGTGCAATAAAGTGCAAAATTATAGTGCTTAAGTTATTGCACCCACCCCTTCAATTGGGTATGCTTATTGTATGTAGGCCTATGTGTGTGTAAAAAAAAGGGGGTCATAATTTTTTTCTACATTCCAGAGAGGGACACAAAAATTACACGAAGAAAAAGAAAAAGTTGCAATAAAATCCATCCATAAACAAACTGATTTTTTGCAAAAATTATGCAAATTAGGTATCTAATTATTAGGCAGCATATTTTGGCATCAAAAGTCTAATAAATTGTGTAAGTTATCCATTTGCATCTGTCTAACAAAAGGCATTATCATACTCCTCACCACTAATGCAAAATGTACAAAAATATAACTTAAACACACATCTCGCCAAAATGTAATGATGTGCCCGGGGGGGGGTCATAACTTTTTAGTATCTAGGGAAGGGGGGTCATGTTTTTTCGGTTGTGCTTTCTTCCAGCTACCGCCCCCCCCCCCCCCCCTCCCCCTCCGGGAGAAATAATGAACGGTTCCTAACGCTGAAGAAATATAGGAAACCTTAGCATGCTTAGTGGGAAGGTTATTTTTTTTCTTTTGACAAATCCATAGTGTAAAGTATAATAAGCTTATACTTACAATTTACGCGTAACGTTTCATGCTCACTGAGCACTTCATCAGACTAGTTGACATCTGACCTCTTCACTGACTTTTTGTAGTGATTACCGCCGGAAGTAGAGGGCGGTAAATAGATCATCTTGTCGTAGATGTTGTTGAGTTGGTAGGCCCCGTCGTCTTTATTAAGAGTCGACTGTCCTCTCCTTCGAATCCATATGGCCTCCTTCAACCATCTCGTTGTTTTGTGTGCCTCCTTTCAATGACTTTGGCCTCATCTTACCCGATAACATGATTCGTAGCCGCGACATGTTCAGTCAAAGCGGATTTCTATTGCTCGTCTATTGATGATTTTCTCTGAGCCCGCGTGTAAGACTTTACAGTTATCATGCTAATATTTTCCACTACGGTTTTGTGTTCTTCGAGCCGTGTGCCAAACAATCTTCCACTCTCTTCAATGTACGACTTCGGGCAACCTTTCCATGGTATTTCATAAACGATGTCGGCCGTTTGATGGTCCTTGGGGTGGACAAGCATGTAGCTTAAGGTGCAATGAGGCTTCATAGCCGTCGCGAAACCGTGTTTTTTAAAGACACGCGATGCTTTCTCTGCCAATCCCTCAACGTACGGTACGACGACTACCAGACCTTTTGACTTGTTGTCGGTTGCTGAGTTTTTGGACTCCATTTCCTTCTGATATTTTGCTTTGTCTTTGTTTATGGTCCATTTGGAATAACCACATTGTTTTATTGCTTCGCAGATAATGTTATCCTCTGCCTTTCTATCCCCCCTCCCCCCCCCCCCCCCCCCCCCCCCCCCCCCCCCCCCCCCCCCCCTCTGTGGCTATTGTTTCCTTTCTGTCAAGCAGCGACCTGATGACACCCAACTTCTGGTGGAGGGGGTGGTGTGAATTGAACTGCAAATACTGGTTGGTGTGTGTCTTCTTTCTGTAGATGCAAAGTTTAGTGCTACCGTCAGGTTTGCGGATGATTAGGGTGTCAAGAAAAGGGATTTTTCCATCCTGCTCTTGCTACAAAAAGTCAGTGAAGAGGTCAGATGTCAATTAGCCTGATGAAGTGTTCAGTGAGCATGAAACGTTACGCGTAAGTTGTAAGTATAAGCTTATTATACTTTACAACATGGATTTGTCAAAAGAAAAATCAACCTTTCCACTATTTATTTGATCAATCCTGATGAATATACACCTAGTTAATATAGGAAACCTGTTGTTTTATTTTAATACAACATTTACAAATACAGCTATCTGTTCTAAAGAAGGTTTTCCGGCAATTGACGACTTTGTGTACCCATGATAAATTGTATGTAATGACAACACATGGCAATCAAGGTACTTGTTCATAATCATGTTGAGGCAGTTATCAATCTCTTGTTTCTGATAAGGTTCTCGTAAAGTATTTATATTAATATTGTTTTGTGGTATTTTTAGACGAGTGTTACCCAGAATCTCTGGACACGCCTGAGTTTCACATAAACCCGGGAGTTTACCGTTCTAACAGCGTTACACCGAGCGATTGCGTCAAGGGTTGCTTCAACAATTACCCCGATCACTACAGGTATGACACAGGGTAGGCCTATTCAAAGAATTTGGACACCCACGTGAAGTTCATAACTTATACGGAGGCATGTAATAGGTCATAAACGATCAGTATCAGAATAAATGCAGTTGCCACATTAATTTTAATATCAGAATTCACAGCATAATCATGATAATGGTGCCAAACAACAGCATATACACCCATCAAAATATGTAAGTTCCCCCCTAGCATATACTAGAATATTTCCAAAAATATTTGATGGATTTAGATAATTTACAGCTAGAAAGATGCACCCAATTGTTAGGCACATTTTGATACCAAATTTGTTGGCCTTGACACAATGCAACGATAAGAAATTGTGCCATTTATCAATTTTTATACAGAAAAATAAGTGGCACTAAATCCCACTGGCTATGGCTAGTTTGTCCATAAATTAACAGACATTTTCTTGGTGGATTTTCGTGCACACACATGGGAATCTACCAAAACATTATGTGTGGCATAATTTCAAGAAAATCAATAAGCAGATCATAATCTTGTGCACCAAGACACGGTAGCATTTATTGTCTAAAATGTTGGTTCAGTTTATGGACAAAACCAGTCGTCGTAGCCAGTTTCTGTATAAAAAATGATAAATGGCCCAATTTCTTATCGTTGCATTGTCTCAAGGCCAACAAATCTGGTATAAAATGTGCCTAACAATTAGGTGCATCTTTCTAGCTGAAAATTATTTAAATCCATCAAATATTTTTTGGAAATATTCTAGTATATGCTAGAGGGGAACTTACATATTTTGATGGGTGTATAACGTGAGAAGTAATGCAGATATGCGGTTCCACTCTACTGAGCGATACGTATGGGAGCGCGTTTCCAATTTCCTGTGAATCATGATCTTTGCACCTATGTAGACTTGGCATCCATCTAAAACCATTTACCTTAATTTGTCGTCTATTGTGTAAAATCTCACGATGTATAGATCACATCGAAATTATCAGCACCACTTGCCACTTATATTGCTTGAACCAAATGTCTATCTATCATGTCTATAGCGCCATCATTAAACTCGTTGCCCATACATTATCACACTTCGGGTTCCTTATTATTACGTACTTCATCTATTGATACAAAACAACATTTTTTTCTCGGCAATCTCTTAGTGCCCCTTTAACACTTTCATGATTTTCCACGCGGCTATTGGTGTTACCATATACAAAACAGATTTTTCAGAAACCTTTCCCAAATTTCAAGGTCTATCTCAATGATTACTGATCCAATACTAGGCATATTTGTAGTTATTGTAATGCATTTCTCATATTGATTCCAAATATGTTTTAAAAAGTTAAATAATATTGACATTTTTAACAAATTTGTGAAATAGTGGAATGTCGTCTGCAGATATATACGGAGACAAATAATAGGCCATTGAAGATCAGTACCAGATCTATGCAGTTGCCACATTACTTCCAGTTCACTATCAGAACTCACATCATATAATAATGAAAATAACAGCAAGTCTTCCCTCACTTTATTTGAAAACAGAATGGCTGCTATTCGCGACGGTGGGTGTTTTTGCGGAGATCATGTTGGTGGCTATGGTGCTCAAAACTCATCTCAGTGCATGTCATGTGGGACGGGAATGACTATGAAATGTGGGTCTTCTGCACGTAATTCTGTCTATACAGTTCCAGAGCCAATAGCTTCACTGACAATTGTATTTGAATCAAATACCACAGGTAAACTAGAGCGATATATAATACATAGGCCTAATAAATGTGATACTGTTAGTTATCCACTGTTTGATAACGCAATACGGGAAGATACCTATGGTTGGGTGCCATATCACATGAGGCCGGAGGCCGAATGTGATATGGCACCCAACCATAGGTATCGACCGTATTGCGTTATCAAACAGGGGATAACGAATTTATCACTTAGGAAATCCCCAATATATAATGTGCTACCAGGACGATATATCCTGTATTGCGTTGTTGGCAGAATAACAGCTCTGATTGGTTAAATAGAGATTTGGGATGATCCATTATCATTTTCAGGGGTTGGTGGTAGTGGTGATGGGTGGATATAGGTAGCGGTAGGTTTTGGATTATGGGTTGGAATGGGGGTTGACATGCCTTTTTGGTGGTTTCAGTGTAATGTTGGTGGTTCCCAGTGTTTTGGGCTCCAAGTTGTTTAAGTGCTCAAGAAATATATGTTAGGAGGGGGTATATGGTGAATAAGGAGGGGGTTGAAAAATTCTCTTTTTTGGTGGTTCCTAGTGTTATTTTGGTGGTTCCCAGTGTTTGGGGTTCCAAGTTGTTTAAGTACCCAATAACATAGTTTTGGGTTGTGCTAGGATGTGGTGTATTAGGAGGTTGGGTTGAATAAATTATATTTGGTATTGCGTAGTAGCTTCTGATTGGATTAATCAAGTTTTTGAATGATCCATTATCATTTGAGGGGTTAAAACCATAAGATTTGTAGGAGATGGAGGATTGACAAATATTATATTTTGGTGGTTCCCAGTATCATTTTGGTTGTTCCCAGTGTCTCAAACACTAGGAACCACCAAGATGTCACTGGGAACCATCACAAAATGCTATTTTGTCAACAACCCCCTTTTTATTCACCACAACCCCCCCCCCCCCCCTATATATTGATTAAGCACTTAAACAACTCGGACTCAAAACACTGGGAACCACCAAAATGGGCTATTTTGACAATCTATCCCCTCCTCATTCACCACATCCCAGCCCAATCCAACAAATATATTTATTGAGTACTTACACAACTTGGAACCCAAAACACTGGGAACCACCAAAATAACATGGGAACCACCTAAAAACATGTTGTCAACCCATCCCTTCCTTATTCACTATACACCCTAGCACAACTCCTAAAATATATTTATTGAGCACTTAAACATCCCGGAACCCAAAACACTGGGAACCCCCAACATGACACTGGGAACCACCAAAACAAGGCCATTTTGTCAACTCACCCCTTCCTTATTCACCACACCTCAGCCCAACCCCCTAAACATATTTATTGAGCACTAAAAACATATCAGAACCCAAAACACTGGGAACTACCAAAATGACAACTGGAACCACCAAAAAGACAGGTCAACCCCCACATCCCCTACCCCCACCCCCTTCCCCTCGCACCCATGATAACCCAACACCTACGGCCACCCTATCCATCACCACCACCACCACCACCACCAACCCCTAAAAATGATAATGGATCAACCCAAATCTCTATTTAACCAATCAGAGCTGTTATTCAACCAACAACGCAATACCAAATATATTGCGTTGTTGGAACAGCTGATTACAACGCAATACGCTTATATATTGCGTGGTTGCTAAATGGCTATGTACCAATCAGATTACAGCATTTGTATCTATTTATAGCTACTAAGTGATAATAATAATAAATGTATGAATAGTGCGTTTGTGAATAAGATAATATATTCCAACCCTGACCAAAGTACAGTCCTCAAAAAAGTATAACCCTCATAACTCTATAATTTCAACATCGAATCAAATTACAAAATCATGGCTTAATTTTTCTTCATCAATTTGAGATATTGTTCACGAAGGTCGGTTAACTATAATAACGCTACACCGAAAAGAATGAAACAATGTGCAACTTTTAGTTTCGCAATTGGGTTTTGAACACACATGATAGTTTGACAGATATGTGTTTGGGCTGCATTGATCAATGTGCGGATTGTGGGTTATATAGAAATACTGGAAGTCAGTGTGTCCTGCCGTAGACAATCTATTCATAATACAATGTGCGCTTACATATCACGCTAGGCTTTAACTTTACGGCGCTTACATATCACTCTAGGTTTTAACTTTACGGCGCTCACATATCACTCTAAGCTTTAACTTTACGGCGCTTAAATATTACTCTAGGCTTTAACTTGACGGCGCTTACATATCACTCTAGGCTTTAACTTTACGGCGCTTACATATCACGCTAGGCTTTAACTTTACGGCGCTTACGTATCACGCTAGGCTTTAACTTTACGACGCTTACATATCACTTTAGGCTTTAACTTTACGACGCTTACATATCACTCTAGGCTTTAACTTTACGGCGCTTACATATCACTCTAGACTTTAACTTAACGACGCTTACATATCACTCTAGACTTTTACTTTACGGCTTACATATCACTCTAGACTTTTACTCTACGGCCCTTACATATCACTCTAGGCTTTAACTTTACGGCGCTTTCATATCACTCTAGGCTTTAACTTTTCGGCGCTTACATATCACTCCAGGCTTTAACTTTACGGCGCTTACATATCACTCTATGCTTAAACTTTACGGCACTTACAGGGGTAGAAATTTCTGTCTCATTTTCAAATCGTTAAAAGAAATAGGTACTTTGATAAAAACAATATAATACATGAGAAATGTCCCTAGGCTTGGTCATAAATGTCAACTAGGCTTTAACTTTACGACGCTTATATATCATTATAGGCGCGGCGTTAACATCACGGTCCTTATATATCACTCTAGGCTTTAACTTTACGGCCCTTACATATCACTATAGAACTTAACTTTACGACGCGTTTGCTTAATATTCTCATACAATTTGTGTAAGTTCTTTTAAAAAAATACGTTTCCTAAACAATGTAGCGTTTATGTAGGGGTTATTTCTCCCGCTGTACAAAGCGTCCTCCATGTTTTGTTGCCATGAACATTGCGGGCCGTTACGTACTTAAAGGTGGTTGTAAGCTAAACACGCGTTTAACTAAAACTTAACGTCTAACTCCATGAAAAGTGTCTAACTTTAAACATGAGTATGGGGTAGTTTAAGGCACGTTTAACTAAACTTGTGCACTAATTGTACGCCGTGAATGATTACTCAACCGTACCTGATGCAAGCTGACGTGCAAATCGTTTAGTTTAAAAGAAACGTGCATTTGAGGAATTCAGTCGATATCTATTGTAAGTCAATTTGGGGCACACTAAATTAAATACCTGTATACATTAAATAGATTTGCAAAGTTTAAAAGCTAGTTTTGTTAAACACGTCGTTTAAAAGATAAACTCGCGATACAGATTATTGATTTAATTTAGATAACAAAAACATGGTCAGGATTATATTCTGTTAGTTCTATATGTTGTGGTCATGTTTCATAAGTTGGTGTAAAAAGTGACACCTTGTAAATTGAGGATTTTTGTGATTGAAATTAACATAACTTTTGTTATATCTACATGAAGTTAAAATATTTAGAAAGCTGTTACTACAAGGATCCCAGATATGTAAACATCAAGTGATAGGGTGTGCAATAATTATTTTAAGACCCTTTGTGATCAATAGTCATGTTATATTGAATGGTTGAAGACATTTTTAACCTGAATATTATCGGGTTTCTTTTATTGTATCCTTCAATTGTGATAGTACTGCCAGCCAACACGGAAATATTTGCACACATTGAACACGAAGGACAAGCGTTCGGACCATATGCAATAGATTTTGGAGATGGGTACTCATTGTACAGTACTGATACAACTTTGTCCCATGTGTACAGGTAAGTAGATATTTAACGCTAGACTGCGAATGTAAAACGAGCGTTGTTCCATCATGTGTAGGTTACAAGTAAATATATATTTAAGGCTAGCCTGCGAAATTAAAACGAGATTTGTCTCATGTGTAGATGTGAATAGATAATTAAGGCTCGCCTGCGAAATTAAAACGAGCTTTGTCTCATGTGTAGAATGTGAATAGATAATTAAGGCTCGCCTGCGAAATTAAAACGAGCTTTGTCCCGTGTTTACAGGTAAGTAGATATTAAAGGCTAGCCTGAGAAATAAAAACGAGCTTTGTCACATGTGTACAGGTGTGTAGTAACCATAGCTAGCCTGCGAAATTAAAGCGAGCTTTGTTCCATGTGTACAGGTGAATAAATATGTAAGGCTTGCTTGCAAAATTATAACGAGCTTTGTCCCATGTGCACAGGTGAATAGATATGTAAGGCTAGCCTGCTTGAGCTCTGTAAAAGTTTTAAAAAAAACTATGTGAATATCAAAATTTAGGTGTGGGGGGGGGGGGGGGGGGGGGCTCTCTCTAGTCCAAGTCCAAAAGGGTTACCAGTCAAAAGGTTCCTTAGTCCGACAAAAAACACCCGAATTTCGATCATGTACAAGTAATTGATTTGATTTTAACTTGTTCTGGCCTGACAATAACAGTTTTCTGAAAGGTATCTAGACCAGTAATTCCAACAGTCTTCTTATTGAACTGAACCAATTTTCGATACCATTCATGACTCATCCATATCTGGTTTTTATATACCCTGCCATTCCTTTACACACATGCAACATGTAGTGCAATGTTTGTAAGCAGAATATTGATATCCTCATGTAGGATCATTGCACACACACACACACAACAAAGCCTTCTGCTATCAACAATTACTGGTTTGTATTCATAGAATATAAGAAAGGGCTAGTAGTATTAGTAGAAGTAAATACTAATGTGTATTTTTATTTATTCGGCCATAAAGGCATGCTACCACTATGGGTTGCTAGCCACCTCCAGTTCTCTTGGGAATTTGACACGATTACAATTTCTCCATGTTATTCTGTCTGTCACCAAGTGAACAGGTGTCTGACAAGTTCATCTGTGGTGACTACCAAAGTGGTACGCCAGGTTTAAACATCATTTGAGATCGATAACATCCCCTCGTGATTAGTACCTGTTATAATTATAATATGGATAATTTGCATTACAATAGGAAATCGGGCATGTTTACTTTACGGGTTGGTGTGACGGGAGCATACCGGAAGATGTATTCCTACAGCACGACGGTCTCTGTGGAGTACGGCATCTTGGGAGCAAATCTTATATGTCCTGAGCATGTCGTGAGAGGAACAGAGTTGGAATGCACTATTGAACGAATCTCAGGAAACAATGTCGTAGTCGTTGAATCAGAATTAACAGGTAAACGAAAACCACGTGTGGTCCAACGGAATATGAACCGCACCAATAATCGAAAGGTTATCAGTCCGAGTCCCACTACTCTATCTTCTTCTTCTATCAAACCCATCTACAAAATGTTTCTTCTCCTACAATTTACATGCTACAATCACCATACTTAGGTAGCCTACCCCTACCTGACCTTCATAAAAGATATTCACAGTTTTGGGTCAAAGGTCACGGGGGGATCATTAGGGGTCAAAACGTGATTTTCACTTAAAACGCCCTTGCAATTTAGTGAAATGACCTAGGATCGTCAGAATCGGTCAACATATTCCTTATGACCGTACGCACATATAATAGTTCGATTTATAAATAATATAAAATATTTGGGGTCACTAGGGGACAACATTTTGATTTGTTTACCATATCACTTAAAATTCTTCTTGTCTCAGAGGAAATGGCTGATGAATGTCAGAATTGGTCAAAAGATTCCTTGGGTCCATACACCTCAGCGAAAGATTGACGTGTCATGCGGAGTCATTGACCTACAGAGAAAATATTTAAGGCATGCTCCATTTTTGATCCGACTTATTGCATCTTATGTCTTTTGATAATTCAAGAAAATCACGGCGGCACGATAAAAATCAAGGTGTATTGGTCTTTGACCAGAATCATTTCTAGTTGTTAATGTTTCTGGACTGTTCTTTCATAAAAGTATTACGGGTCAGACCACAAAGAAATACATATTATTTTGTTTGGTACCGTAACACGGGGTGAATAGGGACAGTTTCAGCACTCTCTAGATTGTAGATTTTTCAATGTAGCCTCATGAGCCAAACTTTTTAGCACATATTATGTCCACCTATAATGTCTTTGAACTGCCACTATAAATAATTAAAAATATGTGATGGGTATATATTTTTTTCTCACAAAGGTCGGTGTCCCTATTCACCCCAACGTCGGGGTCAATAGGGACAGCATTATTCTGGGTAGGGAAATCACTAGATTTGAAGAGTTTTTACCTGTTTTATTCTACATATGGGTGAATATGGATAATGAGTGAGTTTTGAAAAACCAAAACAATCACTTTTAATTAGTTTGTACCATTATAACTATTCAAAATTATTTGTTAACAATATTTCTTAGACGTGTCAGTTAACAAGGAAATAAATACTTGACTGATTTAAGTAAAGAGTTATTTAGGTGCTTGAAGATCATAACATTATGTTATTCTTTGAATTGAGTTTTATATTCTAATTGATATGTAACAATTCAGTATCAAATGTTCATCTATTCTACAAATATGGAGATAAATATTATGTGTCATTAAATGTGAAAAATACTAGTGAACAAAATAGCACCCTCATCTCTTGGTATATTAGCATGAAGTATTATATCTGGCACACTTTTGGAGTTGGTTTATGACATATTAAAGTCATAGTATCAGTTTTAACAAGAAATATGAACATTTCTGGTCAACAATGGCAAAATAACAGCTCAAAATTGAAGCTTTCAATCAAGCGTTCATAGAACTGGGTCAATAGGGACATATATACACTTATCCAGACCATAATTGTTTTCTTGTACCCAAATGAGTCAACCTTTTGAGATGATATTATGTCCACATAATAAGCCTTTAAACTACTCTTTCAAAAAATCAAATATATGGAGTGGATATAATATTTTCATTAAAAACGGTGTTGTCCCTATTGACCCCAGATTTTACAAATTTTACGGGGAAAATGCAAAAAAACTTAAAATGTGAAATCCTTTCAGAATTTCTTACCAATGTCAAAGAGTATGTTGAAGAACCTTAAAAGCTACAATCAAGGAAAAAAAGGTTGGCACACTTTTTCCTAATTACGGAAAAACCCGCCCCTCTCCCCGGAGGCAATGTTGATCCGAGTCATATTATCAGAAGCCTTGGCAGTTCCCCCCAACATTGATTGATGGGGGATGGGGAAGGATATAAGAAAGGGGGAGACTTTTGCTGTCTATTAAACAGTGCTATGTCCCAAGTGTGATCTCAATTGCGAGCACAGGGATAGTTGTAATGAGTTGCGTCAAGTGTGCCAACTATTATTTTCCTTGATTGTAGGTCCTGGTGCATTTCCAGCTCATTTGCTCAAATTATGCAGTTAGGAGCAGGAAAGTTTTGACCACATCATTTTTTTAGTGTTTTTTCGGACACCTCTATTTTCGATACCCTGGGCTCCGCATTTGTTCTTTCACATCAACTGAACCATTTCCTGAACACTATTATATTGCTCTTTAAACATTTGGAAAAAATAAAATAAATAGCATACATCAAATACAAAAAATTGACATTTCAAAAATTTCCCATTTTTGTCCCTATTCACCCCCATGTCCCTATTCACCCCGTTTTACGGTAGGTGTTTTCTTTGTGACTGATATGTTTTTATTGTGTTCTGGTCAATTATATTTTGTTCATGAAAATATTGTCCAATATATATCATTCCTTTGATATAAAAAAAAACATATCACAGTTTCATTGAACAGAAAACATATCATTTTGTTTGGTATACATTGACAACGACACTGTACAGTGTACAGAGAGATGTTTATTGACTTTTGATTACAAATATCGTTAATTTTTGCACATTCAACATAATAATTATATTCATATTACTAAAATAATAATAAATAACAGACATAGGAGATTGAAAAAAAAATCCGAAGTTTTTGAGGGTTTATAATAATAACGTTTAATATACTAATTAGTAGTTATCCTATCCGGAAACGCTTATAAGTGGATTAAAATATAAATTAACATACATTGGTTGACAGGTATATGTGTAGATCCGTTAGGTATGCAAGATGGAACAATTCAAGATGAACAGATAACAGCTTCAGGTTCCCTCAATGATATTACGCATGGTACAAATAGAGCGAGGCTTGACTATCCTGCTGTTGGTGGCAGTGGAGCTTGGGTTTCTAAATCGGGTGACACCGAAACTTGGATTCAGGTTAATTTCGGTACTCTAAGATATGTTACTGGGATAATTACGCAAGGCCGTGCGGACTCCGATTACTGGTCGAAAGAATACAAGCTTCAATACGGCAAAGACGCTATGAACTTGCAGTTTATACAAGATGTTGACCAGACTGATGATATGGTAAGGATGATCATATTTAAAGGGTTGTGCTGCGAAATCAATACGTTGAACTCCAGCGTATAAGCGACTTTTATGATGGAGCAAGATTAACATTTTGCATTACGTATCAAACACAAACAATCATGAAAATTGGTTGCTGTAGCTCATTTCTGACACAACAACGTTTGCATTGCTTCGTTTAATTTAGTAAATATTGTAAATTCGTTTAAACATAGTCGGTGTGAACGTGAACGGAGCCATGCCTCCTGGAGCTAAAGTCCGGCCTCCATAGATATACACAAAATGAAGCGTGATACTAGGGTTGTGTGTAGGATTCTAATATTAAACCTGGCGTATTGATTTCACGGTCACACCTATCAATAATCGCTACACGGTTTCATTTCCATAGAATAATAGTAGGCATAGCACAATGCACACACACAGAGTCTGCCACTGGGAGTATAACACCAGTGAACAACAACATATGAAGAGCTGTGTTGCATAAAGCCCTACATCCACTTTTACCTGTTACTCATTTTGCATTATTGAATGGATGGCTTTTCAGAATGTGGAATGTTGTTTGTATTGTTGCCTCAATTGGCGTGCATGGATGAACTAATCCAAGTCATGAAGACAGCCATGGAATATTTGGATTAATTAATCATGCAAAATGAGTAACATGTAGGAGTGGTCTGTAAGCCCTTATTCAAAACAATCTTTTCATATAATGTATGCAGCTCCACTTTGAAAAACACCCCTATATAAAATTAATTATCCTCACAGTAGGCACTCCATGTAGGGCAGTGAACTTGCCATATATGGGTAGTCATGACCTTGGACTGTATAACCTTGATCCAGGTATAAATACTTATCATCCGGTTTTTTAGTTATGACTGTTTTTACCAATTTTCGAAATTTGCTCTGAACTTGAATATATTGGGCCAATTTAAATAAACCTAACCTGAGATATTGTACTAAACACTTCAATCCATTTAGTGATATGCTCAGATTTTGCATCCTTTGAGTGCCTACTGTGAGGAAAAGACTGAGAATTTAAATATGGGTATTTAAGAAATGGAAAAGCTTGTTTAATTTCTAAATCCATCAATATTTGTCAATCAAATTGGGTATACATGTTATATATCTATTACCGATCACTCTTATGATGGGAAAAAAATTGTCGGACATTGCTCATTTGCATATTAATGACTTGAATAGATAATTAGCTAATTTGCATATTTAATGAGCTTATGAAACTAAATTATAGTTTAAAAGATTGGGTATCGTACAGTTAGCCATAATACCAAGTTTGATTGCAATACACCATTCACATCTGGATTTATAACATTTACGCATATTAATTAGCTGGACTTAGTCACTTTTTTGATTGCGGTCAGTAAAACTGGTCAAAATGACCAATTTCACTAGCTTATTTTAGCTTAATGCAATATAATTTTACCATATTTTTTTAATTTAACATGGTATATAGATATTCAATTGTTAAAGAAATATGTGTAAATGGTGTTTTGAACGTTACATTATTAACAAATTGAGCTCTCTAAATCCTGATAAATTATATTTGTGGGCATTGTTACTGTTTTTGGCAGGTTTTCGGCCATTTTCCGAGTATCTCAAAACACCGTACCACAAGAATGCATTGACCGATTGTCATAATTATTTTTGGAAAATAAATCTTTCATTGCAATCTTTCATTTGAATCCAATTTTGTACATGTCTCAATCATTTGAATGTTATGTGTGCTATGCCTTATAATAGGTACAACTGTTGTAAGGTATACAAAAAAAAAGAGTTCCGACACAAGGTGCATATATTATACTATCAATATTATGTACAGAAAATCTGAGATTCACACCTAATTCACTATTCATACAAATTGAGTGCATACTTTGATTAAAGCCTAATAAACTAAATGTGCAGCATAGCATTGTTATGTGTGTGCTACGTATGTGCCATGACGTAATTACAATTATGTGTGTGATACCCAATGAACCAATACATGCGCGAATGCTGTCGGTAGTGGACAGTGTAGAGGAATTTGGTATAACCGTGTTCACTAGTTGTGGTTAAAACAGCAAAACTTAAAAGGTACCTACTCGATAGGTATCAATAAGTGGTCAAATTACGAGAATAAAATGTCCTCGAAGAATCATGTATCTCAGATCTACAGATTATTAATTTTGAATTATCTTTCGTAAAGGCACATGGTTAGGAATTCTTTATGGTAGGTGTACATAGCTAAATATAAGAAAGTAATTTTACCTATAGCAAAACGTCACTTATATTTGAATCATATAGGTTTGGGTGGTATTATTGAGATTTCACAACCGATAAATTAATACATTTACGTCGAAATGTTAGTCTTTTCAAGTATGTAATTTGCTTTTAAATTGATATTACAGGTTTTCCCCGGAAATTCAGACAGAGACTCTCACGTTACAAACCTGTTTCCGTATCCAGTGTGGGCAATCATAATACGAATCCGGATGTATCCTAGTGGTACCTGGGTTGATAATGTAGCCGCCATGCGGTTCGAGTTACTTGGATGTAAAGGTATGTTCAAAATTCAATGTTCTAAGATACCGGGGGCCAATATCGAGAAATAAGCTTTCAACGTGGCTTTCATTGCTTCCAATTTGGCCAAATTACAACTTATCATTTGGTAATTATAAAATGTCAGCGTCTCGCAGTTCTTCTTCTAATTCTAGCTTGTCAAATATCATATCATGCCAAGTGTCTAATATATACCCGTTTTGTTTGTCTTGGTAGTTAGTAACATATTAATAACTAAAGCGGTTCGCGAGTTCCGCGGTTATCGGGTTTGCCAGTTATTGGTATCAGGGTCTTTGGTTGTGCGTTTTTAGTAGACATGGTTTATGGTTGGTACATTAGGATCCCAGCGGAAACAAGATTCGATGACTGTTGCATTGTTGGTGATGCGTTCCGTGTCTTTGCTTATTTGCTATTGTAATGTATCCATGTAAATATTGTCTCAATCTATTGTCTGCTATTGTTCTTTTCTATCTTAACCTGTTGTTTGTAATGGTTGTTAGAATCATTAATACTTCATTTTGATTAAATTTGAAGATTAAAAATGGATACACTGAAAACAATAACTCATTTTTCATCGTACTCTACTAATTTTAGTTAGTAAAATTGATTGGTTGAGCGTACTTTACTAGTTCTGATGATGTCTTACGATGATAGGAAACCTGTATAGATTAAAAGACTTACAAGGAACGAATTTAAGATTGTTTAGCAGGCCTTACTAACGGGATATTTTAAGTTTTACGAAGATGCCAGAATTGGTACAATTTGCACCATTAGGTTTTACGAACCTTTAGGTTTTACGAACTGGTTTTACAATTGCGGTTCTACGATGTTTAATTCCCGCTGTTGCGATCATGTACTGAGAACTTTTTCTGTAGCGCAGACGACTTCAGGTAGCACACAGGGTCAGTCACGTTAATGCGTTAGTCCACTCTGGCGTGAAATACCGATGAAGGACGATGGCAAACAGGTATTTATTTCTCTGAATTGAACATTAAATATTACGGTCATAATGTAAGCTTTACGGTAGGCCTACGAATATCAAATGCAATCGTGTGGATCGTTGACCTGGGATGGCACTTAGTGCATGAAACGACAGCCAAGATGGCGGACGCTTGCGAAAAGCCTATCAATGATTCATGAACGAGCAATGAGTCGCTATCCCCTAGGTCCACATGATTGCATTTGATATTCCTGGGCCTACAGTAAAGCTTACGATATGACTGTAATATTTAATGTTCAATTTGAGAGAAATAAACACCGGTTTGTCATCGTTTTTCATCGGTATATTATGGGGCCTAGGCTGCATAAAGCTTACTTTACATTGCCGCAATCATCGTACATCACATTTGTACAATTAATTCGTTCGGCCAGACAAACGAGTTTTAAACTTTGTTGAGCCTATCGAACTAACCAAGATTAGTAGAAAGAGACATCGTTTTTACGATCCTATAAGATAGTACGGCAGCTTTAACATTCGTAAAACCTCTGCCGTACTAACATTTAATTGGTAAAGCAAATTAGTTAGGCAAGCCCAACCAATATATAGCATCGCTAAACATGCCTTACAAATCACTTATTAGTAGAACTAGACATCGTTTTTACTAACTTTTAATTAGTAGAACTTACGAAATAATGTTTTCAGTGTAGTCACCAATGAGTGATCACTGGCTTTGTTTCTATATGAGCTATAGAGCAAATCATGATTAGGGGATACAAGGCGAGCCCAGATAAAACACCGTATCCGTCATTTTTGAGCCTAAATCAGCAGCATTTTGTTTTTTCCTTGCGATTTTCAATGTAAACGTAATTTGTTCCGTCAAATGTGTTGCAGTTTGACCGGTTTGTTACACCGACCTTATATGTAGCTCAATGTGAAATCATATCCAAAATATTCAAATCATGGCACATTTTAGGGTATCCGTCCTTTTATACCTAAATCAGCAGCGAAAAAAAGAATTGTTCCGTCAAACGTGTTGCGGTTCGACCAGTTCGTTAAACCAACCGTATACGTAGCTCAAAATGTGAAATCGGGACACAATTTTTAGCCTAAATCGGTAGCATTTGTATCCCATGCGATTTCAATGCGAACGTCATTTGTTCCGTCAAATGTGTTGCAGTTTGACCGGTTCGTTACACCGACTTTATACGTAGCTCAAAATGTGAAATCATATCCAACAAATCATATCGGGACACATTTTAGGGTATCCGTCCTTTTTGAGCTTAAATCAGCAGCGAAAGAAAAATATCCTTGGAATTTCAATGCAAACGTAATTTTGTCAGTCAAATGTGTTTCTGTTTGACCGGTTCGTTACACCAACCTTATACGTAGCTCAAAATGGGATATGGGTCGCCCCGGTCATCCGGGTATCGCAAAATGTTTTAACACACGGCTATATACCAGACAGTTCCTAGATCGCGTGAGGCCGAGCGTGTAAGCGACTGTTGTTTACATCAGCAAACAGCACGTGACGTCACTCCTGGCCGACCTATTATATCAAAAATTCCCAAACAATGCACATATGGATATGGTGAATACTCTTGCTCTTTGTGAATGTAAACATATAACTTCATAGAAGGCATCGTAGCAAGCATATGGTTTATTATTATTATTATTAAATACAAATCACTGCTTATGCTGGACGAATTATCAATTTATTTCCTTAGATTACATACACATCCGAATTCTTCTTCTCTCATAATGTAAGCAAATAACCTTATAATTACATCAAAATAGTGTGCAAGTAAGAACGAATAAAGGCAAATAAATGGTACAATAAATCAAAGGAAAATATACGACAAACCAGATTTTTATTCCATGCATGGACCAACCAATGGTCCATGTACTTCGGGTCTACTTCTTCAAGCACAACGCGACGGGCACATCGCCGCAAAAAACATACCTTACCTTGATACCTTGATGCCTCCATCACTACTGATGATTGGCGACCATATTTGCACTCTTCTTGGTGTTCTTTCTCCACTTTGTTCTATCTTGTGCTGCTCTTTTGGCTTGAACGTAGTTGTGACCAGTCCATTCCCTAATGTTATCAAACCAGTTTTTCTCCTGTCTGCCACGTTTTCTCTTTCCTTCTACTTTTCCCTCAATGAGGTTGAGAGATAGGGGGCTTCCACTTCCCCTGAGCGTATGGCCGAAGTATCCTAGTTTAAGGCTTACAACCTTTCCCAACAGCTGTCTATCTGTTTCTAGCTTTTGCAAAATGCTAACATTTGTTCTTTTCTGCTTCCAGTTGATGTTAAGCATTTTCCTCCATAGCCACATTTCAGCTGCCATTATTCTGTTCTCATCTGCTTTGCACAGTGGCCAGCTTTCAGCGCCATAAATGAGTGCACTCCATACAAGGGTCTTGATCAATTTCATTTTGAGATGATTGGAAAGTTTTTTGTCATTCCAGGTCTATCATTATTTTCTTGGCAATGGCAATCCTTGATTTGATGTCATTTGAGCAGTTGGCATCAGCTCTCTTTGTAGATCCAAGATACTTGAAGTGATCTACATGTTCAAAAATCATAAACAAATTAAAACGAAAATCTTGATCATGAACTCACGTCAATCGATATAGACGCCTAGGCGATTTCCTTGAAATATAACTCGACTACAACTATCCGCATTCATAAACGTAGGCAAATAACCTTATAATAGTGTAGAAATGACCCCAAACACCACAATATTATGCCAGTGTAAAGGAATGAGAGGAGAATGATTAATGAAATACAATAAATCAGGGAAAACCAAAACCAAACAAGATTGTTATTCCATGTACTTCAGGGTCTACTTCTTTTTGCGTATAGAGACCTTCGTATAATATAGCCCTAGGAGCATCATATAGGGCCTATATTTCTATACCGCCATGGCTTAACGTGAGACCTAATGTGAATCAGAAACGTGGCGTAAGCACGATAAACTGGCCTTCTATTATGCTCCTGTGACACATTACGCATTATCAAACGGGATATTATAACATAGTCCTAGTAGCATAACATAGGGCCTAAATGTCTATACCGCCATGGTTTAGCGTGAGACTTAACGAGAGTCAGAAACATGTCTTGAGTACAAGGCCCAAAATACCTTAGTAACGCCTATTTTATTTATATTTTGGCTCATAATGATGTGATTTGTTAAAGCTAAGATGTTTTAACAGTTGCATGAACTCATATAGGTTACGACAACATGTCTTACAAAATATTGAAGTAGATATAGACACACAAAATGGGTTTTCTGTATCATTAAATGGACAATTTATTGGGTCAAATTGTCGTCTTTCCCGATGGATGGCACGACCTTTATCTTATGATATAACACTGTATTGGTTATTTCTAGAGAATTCTGGGAGCTTCGAATGGTTATCTTCAAACGGGTGCACGGAGCACATTTATGTTGGCTATATGTCAGTGATGTGTCTTGAGACATCCATCAGTGATTGTCATAACCTGCTATTACTATACCCAACATACGCGGATACAAGGGGGGGGGGGGCTCGAAGGACCCCACCCCAGCCCCTCCTCCCTCCGACAAAAAAAAGGAAAAAGGAAAACAAAGAAAAGGAAAGAAAAGGAAAACAAAAAGAAAAGAAAAATAGGGAAAGAGAGGAAGAAGAGGGGACAAACGAGAAAGCCAAAAGAAAAGGGCGTGGGAGGAGGGGGTACAACAAGGCCGGAGGGGGTACAACAAGGCCGGAGGGGAAGCATGCGAGGGACATAAGAACGTTTGAAATTTATTGGAAGTTTGTCGGGATTAATACGCGTACGTACGTTGACGAGATATCTGATATTTTGGACGTAACTATAAAGTTTAACTTCTTTCTGGCATAGGCCTATTTAAAAAGCCAATATTGATCGGAAATGAAGTGATTGCTTTACATTAAAAATATTGCTCAAAAGTACATACCAAATCGCACCAAATGGGTTCGAAAATTGAAAAAAAAATCAATTCAGACTCCCCCCTGTTCGAGTTTTAAACAGTCTATACTTAAATCTAGAAAATATAAATATATTATATGCTCAACTTCTTTCTTGCATTGATAAAAACAAAATATTTATTGGAAATGAAGAGGTTGCTTTTCGATAAAATGTTGGTCAAAAGTATACACCACATCGCACCAAATGAGTTCGAAAATTAAAATAATTCTACTTCTGAGGGGGGCACATCCCCCTCTGACTCCACCATGTCTCGAGCTTTTAAACCATCTATACTTAAATCAAGAATATATATGTATATGCTCAACTTCTTTCGTGCATTGATAAAATAAATAAAAAATTGGAAATGAAGAGGTGGCTTTTCGATAACCTTTTGGTCAAAAGTATACACCAGATCGTACCAAATGAGTTCGAAAATTGAAGAAAAAAATCTACCGGGGCGGTGCTGTTTTTGCCCCCCCCCCCCCCCCCCCCCCCCCCCTCCCCGCCTAAAATGTTACTGGATCCGCGCCTGATACCCAAGGTTGATATTCAAGCAAAATGGATTGGCACCCGCCCTATTCTACACTCAATACAGTTGCTGTATGACAACCGATTCATTGTGCTATCAAAAATAAATATAATAAGACAGGTGTACCTTCTTTTTTGAAAACCTTAAATTACTGTTACATTTTTGCGACAAGATGATTGCTAATCCATAACATGAATAACCTCTTCTACTGGCATACTCGGGTCATTTTTGTGGAAACGCTCTTTTCTTTAAAATTGAACATATTGTAATACTTTCCTATGTAGTCACCGAAAGCCAGAAACCAATAACTATCTAGCCGGATTATTAAAATTGGGAACCAGTGTGAAATCATACAGTTCTTCCAAACCATGTTACCAATATTCAGTAGGTGAACAATTCGATACATGGTCCAATAATCAAAATACGGTACTTCATACGAGCTGACTGATATCAGTTCAGTCAATATTTAAGGAATTTTGTGAATGTTTGTAAAGAGCGTGTGTGGTCTAGTGGATAAGACTCCGGTCTCACGATGCAAAGGTTGTGAGTTCGAGCCCCGCTACGGCCAACATGTTTGTATCCTTGGGCAAAGTACTTAGTCTCAATTGCTTCGTCGACCCAAGCGATATTTGGGGAGCTGTTAGGATATCAAAATCTAAGTAGTGCTGATAGGCTTGTGCACTTGTTGACTGGTAGCCGCTTAAGTGTAGCGACCAAAGGATTCTGATATCTAAACTGGCAGCGATAATAATTGATTTTAAAAAAAGCGCTTTGGGACTGTGCTTGCATTATGGAAAGCGCTATATAAGAACGGTAATGTTATTATTATTATATTTAAAGTTTAAAAACATACGATAATATTTTTAGAAGTGTTTAGGCATTTCCCCAATAAGCGAGCACATTGACTTGGACAGGTGATATTGGCTTTGTAGTCTAGGGGTCGGCAACTTCATTGCTTACAGCATTTGAAACGCAGTGTCCCCTTGTCTCTTTAATCGAAAGTAAATACCTGTTATGTCTATCCGATACAATCTTAGGGTACTTCAGCGTGTCAGATGCTGAAGTGATTGAAGCGGGAGAGGACATCGAAACGGCGATATACGCAACTGCTGTCGACAAGGCCTCGAACTATAATTTACTCAATAGAGAATGTCCCATCATGCACTCGGGCTGGATAGCAGGGATTGAGATGGTAGTTGATCAGCCAGGATCACTGGAATTTAATGTAAGTGGTGCATGGTCAGGCAATACTTAGCAAAAGTCATGTTCAAACTTTTGGAATAGCTGTAATTGTTTTCAAACGTAATTAACCCAACCATTGCCCATTGTATTATATGGATTCTAGAAACTCAGGGCCTACATCCCAGGGGGTCAGTGAACATACCAAGCGGGTGCACAGGCGCGTCCGTGATGACGAAATCGAAAGTATTAAGTTTCGAAACTGACTGCAGTTGAGACACTTCTGTTTAAATTTAATACTGAGTACTATCATCCAAGACCAAAAGAAGAATATACAGACAAAATATGAAGCGGAAAAAGAGAAATGTTCTTGCCAATTTTGCATGTGTAGCTTCCTCTATGTTTATAATACACCTATCAGTTGTAAGACGCACTATACGACCCCCGGGAGAGGTGCGTCGTGGGTGTGTCGTTTATCAATAATTATTGGCGGAGGGTACGTCAGTGGCAGCCTTTGGTCCGTCAAAAAATTGACGGAGGGTGCGTAAAGGTCCGTCACTTTACATGGATGCGAATGGGCTGATAGTTGACTGAGGGTGCGTATTTGGATGGCAATGGTCCGTCGTTATTTTGACACAGGCTGCGTCATGGTACATGAGAAGTTGACGCACCTCGGTAAAGTGACGCACCACTCCCGGGGGTCGTATAGTGCGTCTTACAACTGATAGGTGTATAATATCTTCACGCTGATAAAAGCACAATAAACACAATCTGATTAGTTTTGAAATGCAGTGCTAAGGCAATGAAATTGTTCGAGGCCAGGTTACTTTGCTGCTTTAATCACTCCTATCACCCTGGCCAATCCATGAGAGTCCGTCATGGAAGATTCTTGACGTAATTATCAATACATAATGCACGCTTCTGATCAAAAATAGGAATATGACTTTATGTAACCTTGAATAAAAGAAGATGAAGAATAACTTGTTTTTCTACCGCATGGACACGACCTATTTATTCACTGTAACAACAACTGGAGTTGATTTTTCCACTCCAACGGTTTCAGCATGAATTAATTTACTTTCAAAATGTGATGATCTTTTAGAGTCATATGATCAAAATCTATATTGCATTGGGTCGATGAACTACGATCGGAAGCAGGGCTGGTAGGTAGCATGGATATAGAACTGACTGACTTTCTACCATGAATCCTGCACTTTATCCATTTGGCCACGTAAGCTCTCAGTCTGAATCTTTTTATATTGCTCCTAGGTTTTTCGTGCAAGGGAAAAGGGCTACTGCCCAAATGCTGTTCAGGTTGCTGACGCAGGAGCACAGTGTAGTGATTATACCGACGTTTTCGCTTCGAAGTGCTCGGATTACAGCAATTCTCAATATAGCTTCATCAGTAGATCCTGTACGGGAATAAGTGACTCGAAGTTGCCGTATAACAACGTAGAATTCGACTTAGTAAATACGTTGACCGTTGACACTGACGGAAAGAAGGGTCGATTGTATTTGCCTTTAAATGAGACAGATAGTGTACAGATATTAAAGGGTGATCTTCTGAGCTAC
Source organism: Ophiura sarsii (assembly GCA_035610835.1). Taxonomy (NCBI): domain Eukaryota; kingdom Metazoa; phylum Echinodermata; class Ophiuroidea; order Amphilepidida; family Ophiuridae; genus Ophiura; species Ophiura sarsii. The sequence goes on along the minus strand of CM069451.1, from coordinate 21,819,496 downwards.
AACAGTGGAATGAGCAGTGGAAATGTTGCGATAAGGGATCACTACGAAGGATCATTTTGCGGAGGTGCTGTGGTTTACACAAAATCAAATACCCAAATTATAGTCGACGATGGTAAAAGCGATAATTCGTTTATTCGTCTATTTCGGGCTGTAATATTGAAGCCGGAATGTGATTTGATTCGTCTAAAGATCCCGGATGACACTGAACGGGGACTCCATAATGTTACAGCACTGCTGAGCAATACATTGAGTTCGTCAGCGACGCTTCATTCACAAGTGATGGTAATTGATTACCTTTTCAATGTAACTGTGGATTCACCACTCTACGGTAAGTTGCTTCCCGGGCATTTCCACGTATATATAAGTAATATCAGAAACTTTGAAACAGCTTATGCCATGGTAAAACCAAATCGCTGAAGGTGAGAGTAAAAACATATCATTTATGATGGATTTTTGTATAGCATTTCATTCTGTAATTCCTGTACATGTATTTTAAAATCTATTTAGGCCTATATCACGCAAGAACAGGTTGAAGTTCGCATACTTTAAACCAAGCATGTGCAACCTTTTCCACCACCGGGCCTCATTGTGATTATGAGATCCATTCACGGGCCTCAGTAATATACCCACATAAGTCAGCGCCTCTTTATTTATTTATAGATATTTATTCTACGTTTCCATGTCCAATTTCGTGGGTTTTTGCTTTATCAATGTTTAGGTACACTGTTAAAACACTGTTTAAAATTTTAAACAACCACAAGTTAACCAGTGAATCGCTCAACGTTGTTTAACATTTTAAACAATATTGCTCAAAATGTTAAACAAGTTGATTACATTTTGAGCAACATGGTTTTTTTAACTTGTGGTTGTTTAAAATGTTAAACAACTCTTTTAACAGTGTACAGGGTCGTATGAACACATCGTGTGTATGTTTCGACATACTGATATTTACCATCCTGATACAATTATAAACTAATATTTGCACATAATAATAATACTAAAAATTGTCATTGACACTGTCATTAATAGCTTCTACAAATGAAAGCGTTGAGTTGTCGGCAAACGCAACACGTCTAGCGCTCTCCTATGATTGGGACTTCGGGGATGGGGAACCGAACCAAACGGAATTAGCAGTGACAAACCATACATGGACCCAGGCAGGCGTATACAACATAACCGTTATAGGAAGGAATCCATTTGGGGACAAATTTGTCACAGTAAGATTGAAATGTAAAATCGAAAAAACGCTGTCTGTATAGTCGTATAGTACGACTAGACAGCGTCTTTTCGATTTGTTTTCGTAGTTTTGAAATGTACAAAGAAGAAAGAATTTTCTATTAATTTCATGGTAAATCAGTTATTTTAATGGTATGACGCGTATAGCCAAATACGAGTAAAATAATAGGCACGACTATAGTCTGGTACCTCTATGATGAGAACAAAGATTATTGTTGGTTTCGTTTCGTATCAACAATGTTATCTGTTAAATGTTTTAGATAGTTGTATATTTTTCGGTGTCGTAAAAGAGAGATTATCGGCAGAGTGTACCAATAATAGCGAGTAGCTAAAGAATAGCGCTACCTCGCTAGTAACTGAGGCGTAACCCAACATTTTGAGAGCACCAAACCGGGGTAAGCTACTAGGCTAGTAACTGGCGAGTAATTTACGCTAAATCTTATGCCTGACCGGACCCAATGTTGTGGACATTGGAGAGGATGATTCGCTGATGCGGCCGGACCGATTGCGCTTGCACGCAGAGGGGTGTCTATCTGCGGTGGGATGTGACCTCCTCATTTAAAGCTGAAAGATATTGTAATTTTGAAACTCCAATCATGCAATTTGGGGAATACTTTTAGTCAACATTTAGATCAACTCCTTTTGCCCATTCAAACACTAATTTAACCGATTTTGGGTTATATTTTGACCAAAATGTACAAATTGCTCAAGGATTTTAAATAATGACTAAATAAATAAATAAATAAACTTATTATTGTTGTTATTAACTAAAAACTGATAAAGCCAAAGTTTCAACATTAATGTGAGTGGAAGGGTAGACAAAAATGAAAGCATATCGTGCCGTGCGTGGGGATCAAACCGGGGTTCTGGGATTTACAATCGAAGAACAAGGTATCCAAGCCACGAAGGTATTTGTGTTAACACTTTCCAAGCGGCAGGCGGATGCAGACGACATTCCAAAATGTCACAAAAGTGTTAAAAGATGTCAAAAGCATTGATTATACATTACCATATTTGGAATCACCATGAGAAATGCATTGAAATAAGTATAAACATGCCTAGTATGTGTTCAATAATCCTTGCGATAGACTTTGAAAACCGCAATAGGTTTCTGAAAAATCTGTTTTGTATAAAATAATAGCCGCGTGGAAAGTGTTAAGAGATGTGTTATAATTACCTAAAACTACTTGTTTCCATCGGATGCTTGTGTTTGTCATTAAAATTGTGCTTTTTGGTGCAACATTTGTATGTGCCCGTCGGCCAAAATATCTTTGTAATGTCATGATAGTCCTCTTTTTTGAAAAAGCGGTAAACAACTTCGAAATTTTTGGCTAAAAAATTGGCGTCATTTTTTTCTAGCGAGTGACGACACATTTTAAATATTATGGAGGACCATTCACGTCAGAATTTTAGAGTAAAGTATAGGTTAACACTTGGCATATGCGACAATTATTTTGTAAGGGGACTATGCTGATTAATGTGGATATTTACCTCGCTAGTTACTATTCTGGTGTTACTCGCCAGTTTAGCTCTCAGAATTACATCGTTAGTAATTTACGCTACAGCTAGGGAATAACTACTAGGGAGTAACTACACACAGAAAACACTATGTAAAAAATTATGTAAATATAGAACTCCATAATTATTATGTAAGAGTTTACATAAAACATGTAATATATACCCAAGCTTGTGTAAATTCCTATGCAAAAGCTTTACACAACTGTTTACATAGTATTATGGAGTTCTATTTTTACACAGATTGTGTAATTTTTACATAATTTGTGTATTTTTTTTACATAGTGTTTTCTGTGTGTACTAGGGAGGTATCTTAATTACCTACCTATTAAGTTACGCGAGTTTGGTGCACTCGGCCGATAAGGTCCTGGGCTTTTCTAGCCGTATGTATGCTATACTGCACCTGTCGATAATTTGAGGTTTGTGTACATCTCACTAAGGCGCGAAATAAGATTATCATCAGATGCATCTTGTCAGAGTCGCTTCTGATAGTCAGCGCGGGAAACCATAAAAAGTGTAGGCCTACGTCATCGAGTGATAAATATGTTGGTCAATCTTCCGTCCAAAAAACTTCATCAGTCATCAGTTCTGTACAAATCAGTCAGATTGTACAGTGTGCATGTATTAACTCACGCTTTTTCATATAACTATAGACTACAATCAAAATAGAAGATCCTGTAATTGGTATGCAATGGACAGATGCAGCTCATTCTATCGAGGCGCCCAGCCTAGGAATCGAACCCACGATATTGGGAGAAGATACGAAGGCTTTTTGGTTTTACACGGGAGGTATTACATTACTATTTTATCCATATCATTATTACTATTATTTGTTTTGTAATTTTAACTTTGAGTGTAGCCTACACTAAAAGGTAACCATTTTCCACATGTTTGACTTTCATTCAGACGTGTTTTGTTGTTATACTTTGGGAAGAAAAAATAAAATAAAATGATCACCAACAAATTTAGAAGTATATCAAGTTTATGCCTTTTCTCGTAACACTGTCTAGCTGCATTCCAGTGATTAACATGATTAACAAGGCACTTGAATTGCATACTTAACTAATCCTTAAAAGGTTTTTATCTTTGGACTTTTACAACATTTATATTGATACCTCTCAGGTACGGATGTGACATTCCAAATCATTATTGACCAAGAATACTCGGATGTAAACTTGACTTTACGGACGCAGGGATACACTGGAATAGTCGACACTGTGACTACAGGACAATTGAATCTCAAGAACCTACGGGCTAGTTATAACGGTATGCACAAATGCAGTTGAAAAGCAACTACACGTGCTATAGTTAGGTTTATCTTTGGATGTTCATTTTGCCCCCCTCCGCTATTAATACACATCCGAATTAGCTACTGCTACATTTCCTTGGCGTAAGACATTATTAAGTTAGACTAGTGTAAAGACCCATTACGAAATAAAGCTGCATAATACTTTAATCCGTCAATAACATGAATAAGGGATGTATGTTGTGCTAGGTTAATTCCGTGCTGCTTTACACCAAGGATAAACCCATTTCCCCCTCTGCGTTTACACATTGAGGAGGAAGTATTACAGCGTGTTTAGAGTAGTTACCAGTCAGCTCCGGAAAGGGAGCGCGTTCGACTTGAGGGCATGCTATTTAGTGACGCACTGCCGTCAATTTGTGCACATGCGATGCATAAAATTGAAGTGAGTCCGTCTTCCACTGGGTGACGAATATGTTTGATATTTTAATAGAGGGCGGGCTTGTGAACGGGACAGCGTTTCGACGGGAACGGCCTCCCGTCACATATTTTACCGATTTTCAACCGTGAAATAAATATGTTATCTCTGAGATAATGTTACAAAATTCATCACTATATAATACTTCAAGGCTGGTAATGTAACAAGTATCACACTTAACCTAAAAATTCATTAAAATTGTGTAAACTCGCTTATAAATGGTACTATCGTCGCGGTATATAGGCTCAACAAGGTGTAATTTCGAACTCTATTTTACGAGATATTGGGGTCAAAGATGAGATGAAATAATCAGACTAGCTGCCGCGAATCGTAAAATTTGTAGCGCACTCAAGTGAAACGGGCTCTCGTTCAGAAGCGGACTGGTTACTGGGGAAATACCGATATCGTAAAACTGAATATTTGGGAGTGCTCATAAATACCTTGTTTGGCGGGTTGGAAACTTTAATAAGAGGGGGTCAAGCTCTAAAAAGGGTGGGTCAAAAGATTTTAAACACTCGCTAATTTCCAAAATTCCTTTTCATGAGACATGACCCCACCTGTGTGGTCGTTCACCGGGACAGTAACGTACCAGTCCGGGGGTACCAGTCCACAGGCAATGGTAGCCTCTTAATGTTTTTCCCTCTCAATATTTTCTTCCCTTACTTCGCACAAGGCATTCGCAGTACTGGAACATGTCCGAACTCGTGGACACGTGAATCCAAATCCCGTTAAGAGTCCACATACATAACGGTCGAGTCCAAGTCTTAGATTTCATGTCCAAGTCGTGAGTTCAAGTCCAGATAAAAATATTACGCTTTCTGACTCGCTCCAGATTCGTCACCATCTCCCCAAATCTGTGTAAAATATATATATATAATTATATTTTTTTTGTGAGAATTGAATGTAATCAATGTTGAGTAAACAATCACATTATATTTACCATGATATTTATGTTCCGTGACGACTGGTAATGTGAATAATTCTTGTTGATTGGTTTTACGCAAGTGATGTTTTTTAAACAATATGGAAGGACCACGGTCAACTTTGTCATTTCAATTCCCTTCCCCTATAAACACAATCACAAACCCACATCCCACCATTTCCCAAGCGTTTTATATACACCCCTTTCAAATAAACATACATACATGTACATCATATTTCAAGTGATTGCTACTAATGTGCCATTATTGCTGGAAATATCAACCCAACAGCTTTCCATTGACACAATATGAACATGTCCAAAATGTAGGCAATTGAAGACAAATATACTGAACTTTCTCTAAAGGAGTTGAAATAACACACATGATGAAGTGTTAACATGATTATCCGGAATAATTAGACACTTGTTTCCTTCATTGCAGGGTATCATCATTATATAGGTTGTTTTATCGACGACCCAACTAATACAGCGTTACCACTACACACCATTTCCTCACCAATCATGACTCGCGAATTGTGTTTGGATCACTGTCTTTCGCTTGGTTTGCAATATGCCGGCATCCAAAATGGAGTGGATTGTTCATGCGGCGCCGCTGAGACGTCTTATAACACATATGGTCATGTGAGTGATGCAGAATGCAACACAGTGTGTGGTGGAGATTCTAGCAAGAGCTGTGGAGGTTTCCAACGAAATACAATTTACCATGTTGTTGGTGAGTTGTCGTTTAAATCAGTATAGGTCTAATTCTATGGTCTAATGAAACAATTAAACAATGTACCAATTAAATAGTGGTCTGTTGGGATTTTACTTTTGTTAACGTGATGCAATCCATAAAATAAAGTGTTACTGATTGTAACTGATAGTGATACTAAACACTGCAAAAAGAAAGTTTACATTCATTGATCTGATAATCTTGTAGGCGACTCTGTGTTTCATTTTGCCATTTGGGGACCATGTGAAACAATTATTCCTGATCCAACTTGGAAAACCATGCTTATTGAGCGCATACCACAATTAAGTCCCTATAGACCATTTCAAATCCGAAAATATACGATCGGTTCCGAATGTTTCCGATTAGCCGAGTGTTTGACACTCGTTCCATGACCTGTCAGCTCCTGACAGGTCATGGCCATGTGCCGGAGAAAAACAACGTGTTTTTCACCCGTCTGCCCGTGTGGTAGATTGCGCTGGTGTTGGTGATAGATTGTATCCCTTACAACGTTGATGTTGCGGCATTTCAGTTACAAAAACGAGTGAGATGAAAGAGATTTGGGGTAATATTTTCACTTTTTACCGTCTGTTCGATACATTTGGAATTTGTCCGTCAGCGCCTTTGTTGATAAAAAAACAAAATAGTCTCGTTCCACGTTTTACTTCTCATGTGTGCACGCGTGTATGTAAACATAGGCGGACAACCAACTAGGGCAATGCTGTGAATGCGATCAACTGTTGCGAAGAACGCGCAACGCACCTACTCCATGTGACCTGTTTTTCCGAAGATTTCCGATCTCAATTTGAAATGGTCTATGCGCTATAACAAATAAAACAGAAAGCAGGTAATACATAACGAAAGAAACAAATGACAAAACAAAAAGGAAATCAAGCATTAACATTAAATAGGTAAGTTTTTAGCAATAATTTGAGCTGTTCAAAAGTTTTGGCTGATTTAATATGATATGGTAATTCCCCCCCCCCCCCCCCCCCCCCCCCCCCCACACTCGAAGCAGTCGCTGGGAAAAGGTCGAAAAATAGGATATCGAAATGTGACTAACACTCTGCCATTACAGTTTTCACATGTAACATTTCTTGGATGTGCCGAGAACCTAATGTGTACGGCTGGTGGTTCGAACTCGAGTTACACAACACAATACTTCAGCTATTTCGTTCCAGTAAAAATATGACACTGGAGCCTGTAGGTAAAGATAAACATTTCCTGACCAGCAAGACAAACTATTTTGTTCGTTTATAATATGTAGAATGGGAGAGAGGAGAGCTGATTTCATGCGGCAAATCGAGACAAATATGTTTTCTTGTAGGCTTTTTTTTTTTTTAAAACACCGGAATGTGTATTTATCAGATCACGCTTATCTGCCTTATGTTACATTCCGACAGGACGTTATTCAAAACCTATGGGTTTGGGTATGCAAAATGGAGATATAACAGATAGCCAGATATTGAAGTCAACATCGCAACAGTTTGCGGACGGGCGATTACACGGACCCCTTGCTTGGTGTCCATTAATCAGCGATACCCAGCCATTTATTGACGTGAATTTGTTACCCACAAAGTTTGTCAGTGGCATAGTGCTTCAAGGGAAAGCTGGTACTGGAAACTGGGTGTCGAAGTATCGCATTCAATTTGCAAGAATTACAGGTTCTGGTTATAATGACATGAGAGATAGTGCTGGAAATATATTGATATTGAATGGCAACGTTGATGACAACACTCCGGTGACACAGACGTTTGCAGCACCGGTAAGGGCATCATGGGTACGGATTGAACCAGTTGAGTGGCATAATGAGATTTGCATACGCTTTGAACTAATAGGATGTGACATGATTGAAGGTAAGGCACTTTTGCTTTAGGGGTATGGAATCACTCAACTTTCAGAGTTCAGAGTGGTGGTCGTATGGCGGGATGGAAAAAGTGTAATTTAGGTCCCGCATAATGTTATAGGTTTACCAGTATTGTTAAATACTGGAACAAATATCGATATTACTGTTCCAGTATCGGTCGATAATGGAACAATAAATTGTGTTCCAGTATCGCTCGATACTGAAACGTTCTACGATACTGGTACACAATTGTGTTCCAGCATCGCCCGATACTGGAAATTTTAAATGTGACAGTATCGTCCAGTACTGGAACACTGAATTTGTTGGAATATTGATACTGGGGAAGTGTTCCAATATTGGACGATACTAGTAAAGTCCAGAATCTGGGATCTAAAGTACACATTTTCCGGCGGGACTTCAAAAACCAGTACGTATGACTCATACGGCATATAAGTACGTAACTAATATATTGCACCACCATACGTATTAAGCACCGATGCGAATATTTGCATCGGTCTATGTGACTCGTTGTGTGAACGGTGTCTGATGGCTTGCTGGTGTGTGCCATGCGGCCCTCACAGCGGCGCCTTGAGAGCCCGATAGGGCGAATATGTCGCGCATTATAAGACCCCATTATTATTATTAGTTCAATATTCATGGGTGTTAGTATCGTAATGCAAAGAGATTACGGGAAATACGTGAACCTTACGTACTGGTTTTTCAGGGCGGCCGTAGTGACAGGATTTTACACAAAGTTAGAGAGGGGAAAAATCAATATCTATGGTTAGATATAACGAAAATTAGACTTATTTTGATAATAGCATAGACCTCCATATCAATTGCTTTATGTTATCCTTTGGTGCAAATTGATTGTTGAAAACAATTGGGGCGGATCAGAAATTGCGCCTACATGAGTACGATTGAACATGACGGAACAATCAAGTTGTGGGCTGACACATACGATACCTGGTCCATGGCAAGATCATTCCTATTGGTACTTTGGTCGCAGAGTAAATGACAATTATTCTAAGACAAAATGGCAATAGGATACAAGCGCTACACTCTCTGCAAAAGAGGTACAACTTAGCACCATAAATGGTTCCTTACGTTGTCCTCCATATGGAACCCTAATGGGTTCTTCCCAAGAACCATTTCATTGAAGAACCCTCTTGAAAGGAGGTTCTTTAAAGAACCAAAAAAGGTTCTTCAGTTTTGTCCTCTATGGAACCCTAAGGGTTTTCATCTTCAATGTTACAGAATCCTCTTAAAAGGTTCTTTAAAGAACCAAAAAAGGTTCTTCAGTTTTGTCCTCTGTATGGAACCCTGAGGGTTCTCGAGGGTTACCGAATCCTCTTAAAGGGTTCTTTAAAGAACCAAAAAGTTCATTTTGTTATTATAGAACCCTTGGGATTCTTCAGAAATGGGGCGGATCAGAAGAAATAGATTGTTTCAAGCACCATTTTATTTTGCTGTTTGCATACTTTTCTAATTTACTTCATTAATATAATGCATGTATCTGGTTTGCGAACAATCACTAAGTGAGTGACGTCTTGAATTAATTATGTTAATAAAATGGATATATACATCCTTACGAAATCTACTTTCCATGGTGTTAATTTGAAAGAGGTCAAAGTGGACAAAATATTAAGGGTCCCATGAAGGCCCACTGTGGGCCCACGATCGATGTTGGCTGGGACCCGTGTGTCAAAGTGGACAAAATATTAAGGGTCCCATGAGGGCCCACTGTGGGCCCACGATCGATGTTGGCTGGGACCCGTGTGTCAAATAGTTCTGAAGTCGAGAACTCTTTTTTCGTATTTTAGGGTTCTATAAGGAACCATTGACTCAGGAAGAACCTTTCATTCTGGGTGTGGAACCATTTGTATCCTTCTTAGAACCAGTAAAGGTTCCTTGAGTGCAGAAGGTTCAACATCGAACCCCGAGCTTACTCAAAGAACCCTTTCCGAACCATTTTTGCTGAGAATGTATGTATTATGTAACTTTGCCGGACGTAAGGTCTTAACATTGCCAGACGTAAGGTCACTTCAAAGATGTGACGCATCAACCAACATGCTTTCTCTGAGTTTGATAGACATGCACTATGAAGTAACTTGACCATGTGATATATTGCTTGATAAATGTTGTACAAAACTAAAATTACTAAAGCTTTGATCTTTGAACTTTCCGGTAAAACAAAATCATAAAAGAAATATTTCTGAAAATTGAATATTTTATCAAATGGAGGATTCATAAAGTCTGATACACAGAAGAAAATTACTGAGTCAAATGACTCATTTTGGTAAGTCTTTCATTTGTCCGTGTAGCGAGACACTTTGAAGTTGAACTGAGTCACTTGACTCATCCATAATGAGTCAATTGACTCATAAATGCAATTAGCGAGTCTTCTGACTCACCAAAAAGAGTCAATTGACTCACTAGTGACTCAACAGACTCGGTAATTGGTCACCTGACTCAATACTAATGAGTCAATTGAGCCTCCTGACTCACTTGTAACATGTCAATTGACTCAATAATGAATCAAATTGGGTCATTTGACACATTTAAATGAGTCACTTGACTCACAGATAATATTAACTGAGTCGAATGACTCATTTTGATGAGTCTTTTGTTTGTCTGTGTACTGAGACACTTGGACGTTTTACTGAGTCAATTGACTCAGGTTGGATGAGTCAACTGACTCAGATTGGAATTTTTAGTTGAGCCTCAGAATAGCATTGGTCTGTGACAATTAAAGACTATCACAAACATGGGCGGTGATCTCCGAAAAGTGTTAGTTTCTGTAGACACTGTATGTTGCCCATTATTAAGCAGGCACTAAGTCCAAGAAATAATTAAGTTAAATACATCCATAAGCTTACTGCAGTGTAACGACGAAGGTCCAACACTGTAAGCTTACTGAAGGTAAAAACACCGCCAAATGCAAAAAAAATACTGTTCTATCAGCTCCAGAAATTCCACATAATTATTACTTATGAGTCTATGCAGTGTTTAATAACAAAGAAGTCCAAAAGAAATGACACAATTTGTGTCTTCAATCACTAACATACGCTATATAGTCACCAGTCCATGTGCAAAACAAAATGACAGAGCTAATAAATAAAAACAGCCTCGCTTTCATTTCGTATTTGACCCATTATTTTTATGAATGAGTCAAAAGTTGATCTTGACTCATCTTTCCCTGACAAGTGAGTCAATCTGGCAATACTGTACTGAGTCACCAGGTGTGTTGACAGATTATGCGTGAGTCAACTATGATACACTTAGTGCAATATGTGAGTCAATATGTATGTGACTCACTTAAAATGAGTCAATTGACTCAGTAAATGAGTCAACTTATTGATGACTCATTCCAAAATTGTCGAAGTGAGTCAAATGACTCGGTATTTTTTTTCTGTGTAGTAATCACGTGCTGGTTTGAGACCCTGGCGTGTTCTTTGTTGACACTGCCTGTCATGAGTCTGAAGACTTACGACGTTTCGAAAATCTCTTTGTAACATGGTACAAAATCCCCTTGTGATACTTCACCTGGCAAATTCAAAGCGACAACAACTATCGTGAGTGGTCAAGATCATTACAACAAACTGTTTGGGCAAAATAAACAGTGTTGTCCGAAACTTATGCGTGTGTACTACAACACTGGATTTGATTATACTTTTCAGTCCTAATAAACCTACTTTCATATCTATAGAATATAATTTAATAAATAATTCTGTGTTTACCCTTCTATTATAAATGTTGTAAAACGGTAAATCTGTTTTGATCTGTGTATATTGTTTAATGTAGAAACAAATAGATACAGTAATTTAATGCTATTCGATCCTGATTAAGTACAAAGGGTTGTCTTACGATATTGTCATCAGCAAATTTTAACACGTGTTTATCTGTTCATATCCCATACTTCAAACACCCTGTATGTAGATCCAGAATGTTTCACGGAAGTTGACGGCACTGACTACAGAGGGTATGCATCAGTTACCGTATCACCGCATCGTTACATATGTCAGAAATGGACCGAGCAGTCACCACATCCTCATTCACATAGCCCACAAAATTTCCCATATGATGGCCTGGGAGACCACAATTATTGCCGGAACCCCAGTAAGGAAAGTGGCGGCGTCTGGTGTTACACTACCTACCTGTTCGACCGTTGGGACTTTTGTTTAGGGAACGGTGCTGAGCAAGATTCTTGTCGTAAAGGTAAGTTTTAGATTATTAGAAAATGTACATATATATAATTCGGGGCTTCCTTGACACTATCATCTTTATCAGCATTGCCTCTCTCCATATTGATCTGTCTCATATCAGACGTTTAACCTGCATTCGACCCCTAGCCGGCTATTCCAGTTCTAAATCATCGCTTCTATTCAAGACCTTTGTTTCTATGTCCTCTCTATGATATGAATCGCTAGTAAGCTCGCGATGCTAGCCATGGGCCGCTAGATCTAGTGATGCGTCCAAGTACGCAAGTTTTCTTTTATTAGCTCCCAGCAGCTCCATAACATACCTAATTATTTCAGGATATTAGGTTGGACTTTCAATATTCTTCAGAATAATTAGTTTTTGTACGGCTTTGGCTAAAGTACAACCCTCAAGGCCGTAACGGAAAGTACTCCATTACAAATGACTGTGAACAACCTTTATTTTTAAACTGTTAAAGAATGTATGTCAGATCGCAGTCACCTATAGGGTCTAGAGGTCTAACATCCTTCAAATGGTCATTCCAATAGTAACTCTGATGTGAGCGGTGTGCCAGGTGTGGTTTTCACAGTAACTAGGTGTCTCAATGTTGCCGTGTGGCCGAGTGGTATAAGCGTAGGACTCATAAGCAGAAGGTTGTGAGTTCGAGCCCCGCTACGACCAATGGGTTTGTGTCCTTGGGCAAGGCACTTAATCTACGTAACCTACTATGTGTGTTCATTGTTTGTTTGTACCTGTTTGTGTGTCGCAACTTTGCGCTGAATTAGCTGCTGCCTGGACGTTGCATGGTTTATTAATGTAATCGCTGTGTTTTTTGTAACAGATCAACCACACCATTCTATAGAAGCTCTAGGCGAAGGTTCTATTCCATTTGATATCCATATGCCCATGGCAGACAAAACCTTAATATTCTTCACATGGAGTGTGAATTCAAAATGGGGTTACCTGCTTAGATTACTTTATTTGAAATCTACACCTACAGTGTGGAAGATTAAGAGCATGCCTTCCATAGGAGTATGCATTTCAAAAGGAATAGCCCGATACATTATTTCAACCAGATACCGATTGGAGAACTGAAAACATATTTGTATTATTCTTTTATCTCTTAAATCTACAGATTCAACTATAAATGGTATTATGACTTTTCGCTCCGATGCTACAATCTCGTTTCCAGTCACGGTCGTAGCCTTCAACAACGTGAGTGAAACCACCATCAACGCTACAGTTTATATTCAGCGAGCTATACGCAATTTACGGACTCTTCCAACTAGGCCAACCAAATACGAAGACACTGGACAGATATTTTACCTAATAGATGACGGTTCTGATTTCACGGTTACCATTCAGTCCGATGACATGGAAGAGCCTCTAGTTTGTGGTTTAAACATCCTGAATGGATCCTGCGTGATCGAGTCACCAACGCACTACAAACAATCGGGGGAGCACTGTTACAATATTTCGGCTTTCAATTTAGTTAGCTCCGTGATGACAGTCCATTGTCATAAGGTACAGCACGAAATAACTGACTTTCAAGTGATAACATCCGACCTGGTCTTCACACCACCAAATACTCTGTCTGTTACAATCGATACCCAACTGGCGTCGGACCTCAACATTACTATTGATTTTGGGGACGAAACGTTTCCTACTTTTGCCTTTTTCGACATAATGAATCGCAGTACTGGGGATATATATGCGTTAGATCACGATTTCCCATCACCAGGCGCGTTTTTAATGACAGTATGGGCATATAATGATGTGAGTAATGCGAGTTTTGAATTGATGGTGCATGCACAGTATCCGGTCGACCCTCTTCAAATATCTGCAACGCAACAGTGTTTTCCGCTCCTGCAGAACTCTATCGGTGCTGAAATATTTTTGAATCTAGAACACACAGGTGTGTTAAAACCAACAACCGTGAATGTCAATTACACACTGACGCAAGGATCAGTAACCCTCTACCATTTTCAAAGCGTCGATGACAATATGTCTTATCCGTTGATGGAGCATATTCAGGGGATATCTATTGGAACCTATGGTGTCACGTGGTATGCTTATAATATGTTAAGCTTTAAGTCTGGAACATTAACTGTGGACATTGATCAACCGATCACAGATCTGCAGATACTACCTACTGCCAATTCATTTGGAATGGTCACCGAAGAGATTCCATTTGAAATTATCCTCAGTTGGGGTTCAAGAATCACATTTACAGTTGCATTCGGCGACGGTCAAGAAGATGTATATTCGACACAAACAGGCGGCGTAACGCTCACTCATGCGTGGGAGAACAGAGGTTTTTACAACGTATTTGTGACAGCAGAGAATGCCTATAATGTAATGTCATACACAATACCCAACCCGATTGAAATAGTGGTACCCATAGAGGGCGTACGTTTAGCATCAAGAAAATTGAATCAAATGCCTGCTGGGCTTGTAAAAGAGTCCCCCGTACCAATTGATATATATATCGAAAGAGACAAAGACTTGCCGCCAGACGCAAAAGTAAGGTTGGATTTTGGTGACGGAAGTCCGCTCTTGATCTTTGATCAGCCGATATTGGAATTCCTTCATCAGATGGAGGAGAACGATCCAAAAGATACAGTCACAGAGAAGCTTGGCAGAACGCTAACATATTTCTACACAGAACCCGGTGCATTCACGATTACGCTTTACATTTGGAATGTGGCATCCGAATCAACTACGACGTTTGACATTCTAATGTATGAAGAAATAACAGATGTACAGCAAATGGTGAAATACACCACTGCCACGCTACCACCTCTAGGAGCTCCAAACGCTACGTTTGACAAAGATCACTACAGCGTAAATGGTCGCATATACGTTCCAATGGATAAAGCTACGATTCTGACGGTCGAACACGCAACTGGTACAGGTGTTTCGTACTCTTGGGATTTTGGTGACGGAGCCAACTCTGTAATGGTCACCGAAGATGCAAGGGCTGCCTATTGGTATCAGACACCGGGGGTATATAGTGTCTTCGTAAATGTTTCAAATCCGATAGATTGGAAGCTGCACTCCGCGACTGTAGTGGAGGTAGAGGTACCCGTTGCCCGTGTTCAATTAATAGGAAATGGGCCATTACAGGCCAATCTGACATTCTCATTTCAGATCCTAGCGGACAAACTAGGAACGGGTGTATGTTGTCAAGTTGATTTCGGTGATCCGACTACGCCAATTAACCACATTGCTTATTATGGTGACCATGACTCATGTGAACGGCAGTATCCAAGCGAAATGGCTGACGCGTTTTTACGGTACGATGAGTTCAATTCGTTGGCATTATGGGAAAGACAGGAAGCTGGAGAAGAAGTTGCTGTTGATATAACTAACCATTTCATGACGTTTGCAACATACCTGATAAAACTGAAATGTTCAAATATGGTTTCCTCCTCAGACGCCACGTCCTTGCAAGTGGTCTTAAAACCAGATTGCTATCCACCCGTTGTGCTTCTAGTTGAAAATAATCAATGTGAATCAGTGCCATCTTGCAAAAATGGTCATAAGCAATTCATGGCATCCGAAACCGTTGACGTGCGTTCAAACATTGAAAACAAGTGCAAAACAAGTAAAAGCGTATGGTTCATTTGGAGCATTTACAAAGTTGAAGACTTTGCATCCGGCGCAGAGGTGTTCTACAACGATAAATTGTCAAATAAAACTACTTTACAAGGCGCGTCGCTTCGGGACATTTCAATTCGAAGTCCAGTTTTTGAATACGGTCTATATCGATTTGAGCTGAATGTGTCCATGGCCGAAGAGGATAGCATTTATTCATTAAGTGAGACTTTCATATATATAACCTCGTCACCGTTGGTTGCAAAGATATCAGGAGGCTATATGAGAACTGCAAAGTGGAACGGCGAAGATACTATAGATGGTTTGAGTGACACGTACGATCCGGATAAGTCGGGAGAGGCTAGCAAACAAGGATTGGAATTCACCTGGTTTTGTCGCCGTTTAAAGTATTACAAGAGATCCATTAACGCTACGGAGATCATAAATGGCGTAGAAACGTTCGAGATGTGGAATGCAGACTATACAGAAAAATTACAGAACGGAACTGTGAACCCGATGTTTGTACCGTTGGTGCCCGGTGACAGGCAAGGTTGTTCAGGATTGTCGGATTCTGATGACATTCCTCTCCCAGGCGGTATGTATATTTAATATTCTACCAAATACGGTATATAACAAAAATACAAACAACCAGAACTTGTCGAAATTAACAATTCACATGCACGCAATTATAGCAAGCAAGCAAGCAGATGAAATGGTTAGTGACGTAGCTAGAGGGGGCAGAGAGGGTGCATATCCCCCGATATCTGAACCCATCGGTCATTGTTGGTTGAGATTGGCATTGTCGATTCATTTGACAAGGCAGACAAGGCTCAAGTGATTTCATTTATCTGTACTGTATTAGTATATTGCAATGAGGTAACATCGGTTCAGATGATAATATGCAATGAAAATCATGCTCTGTTGCGGGTTTGTAAAGTCACTCGATGTTGATAAATAAACGTAATGGTGGGGGAGAACTGCTCGTTTAACGTATATATCAGTTTTTATACCGATTACTGATTTAATTTAGGTAAGGGCTGATATCCAAACTCTCAGCGGTTTTACACCGGTATTACACCGATGTTATACCGGTATTACACCGATGTTATACCGGTATTACACCGATGTTATACCGGTATTACACCGATGTTATACCGGTATTACACCGATGTTATACCGGTATTACACCGATATTCTATACAAATATCGGTGTAATACCGGTATAACATCGGTGTAATACCGGTGTAACACCGCTGAGAGTTTGGATATCAGCCCTAACATTTAAAGCAACTGGTCAGGAACATTTTGTGTTAGTTCCATTTGAAATATATTCAACCCATTATACAAGAAGTGTGAATTTCAAATGGGTACTCCATTTAAAATTTACATTATCTGTTTATGATAGATTAAGGCATGTCTTCCATAGTAGGTGTATGGGTTTTAACTGGAATAGCACATTGCCATATTCTATTAGGAAAAATCAACCAGACCGGTGGCTATTTGTACCAGGATACGAGCGTAATGTACTACGATATGGTGTACGAATATATGGTAGTGGTTAGGAAAGATACCAGGATAGCAACTGCGATTCAGCAGCTGTTAGTTCTGGAGGGTGAACCGCCTTCGATGCTTCTAAAGTAAGTGTATCAATGTGTGGTTGTTTGTATTTCTGAAGCACGCTAACATTGTATATTCATAGACATATGTAGTAATGAATCACTTATATGCTTATAAAGTAAGTTTATTAATTTGTGGTTGTTTATATTTCTGAAGCACGCTAACATTGTATATGCACAGACATAGTAATGAAACACTAGATCATGTAAAATTTATTTTTGAATTGGACTGAGTATTCTTTTGAGATGAGGTTTTGAAAAACATTGTCATAGGCGTGCGCAGGATTTTCTTTTTTACCCGGGGCTTAAAAATAAAGTTCATTGGTTCGCACCGCTATCCGCGGTAACGAGTCTGAGGGGGCACATGATTGGATTTTTGGTTTGGATTGGATTATTTGGAATATTGGCTATTGTCAAAAGAAAGGTTTAACCGGGAGTTTAACAAACCGTTCCTGAAGCCATGTTGTCAAGTTTGACTTATAATATGAAACTAATTTGCGCGTAGAGCGCCAAAAATGTCTATTTAACACTAAAAAGGTCCAGAAAACGTTTCTGAAGCCATCTTGTTCCAATTGAATAACAAAGTAGTATGAAGATAATTTGCGCGGAACGCGCAAAAATGTGCTATATGTAAAAATAAAGGTTTAGAAAAACGTTCTTGAAGCCATCTCGTTAAGCTTGAATAATAAATAATCAGTGAAACTAATACGCGCGTAGCGCGCAAAAAATGTCTATTTTAACACTAAAAAGTTTCAGCAGAAAACGTTTATGAAGCCATCTTGTTGAAATTGAATAACACAAAATAAAAAATAATTTCCGCGGAGCGCGAAAAAATTGGCTATTGTAAAAATAAAGGTTTAGAAAAACTTTTTTGAAGCTATCTTGTTAAGCTTGAATAATAAATAATCAGTGAAACTAATACGCGCGTAGCGCGCAAAAAAATGTCTATTTTAACAATAAAAAGGTCCAGAAAACGTTTCTGAAGCCATCTTGTTCAAAAAATGGCTATTGTAATAAGAAAGGTTAAAAAAACCGTTCCTGAAACTATCTTGTTAAGCTTGAATAATAAAACATTCCAACTAATTCGCGCGTAGCGCGAAAAAATTTGTTATTTTTACACTGAAATGGTCCTGAAAACGTACTTGAAGCAACCTTGTTAAGCTTGAATAATAAAACATTGAAAATAATTTGTGCAAAAACTGGTTATTTTAACAGTTATTTTATGGTCCTGAAAAACGTTCATAAAGCCATTTTGTTTAAGTTTGAATAATAAAAAAATTAAACCAATTGGCTCGAAACGAGCGATAATGTCTAGTTTACTAACTAAAATGGTCCAGAAAACGTTCTTGAAACATGTTGCAACGTTGTTATAAAGCTGGAATAAAATTGAAAGCAATTCGCGCGAAGCGCTCAAAAAAATGCTATTTTAACACTAAAAAGCTCCAGAAAAACGTTCCTGAGCGTACAAACTGTAAAATGGTCCAGATAAACATAACTTGAATAAAGAAACATTGAATCTAACTCGCGCGAAGCGCGCCAACATTTCTAGTTTTCCCCCCTAAAATGGTCCAGAAAACGTTACTGAAACCATGTTGTTTAAAGCTTGAATAGCAATGGCGTATTAGGTAGGTTATTCATATTGGTGGTAGGCGAGAATTGAAAATGAACCGACAAGACGTTTGTGAACCAAGAAATGCGCACGAAGCGCGCGAAATTTTTCGACTTTACACCTATTTTTGGCACGATCGAGGTACATTTTGACTCTTAAACAAGCTTGTAGCAAAGAATGTTGCACTTTGGGGACACATGCGAGCGTAGCGCGCGAACATTTTTCGTCTGTGTACTTTTGACCATCATGATTCCATGAATCCTGTGGTCAAATGAACCGACGTCAATATACGGGGGGGGGGGGGGGGCGATCGTTCCCCTCACCCCCCCCCCCCCCCCCCCCCCGATTTTTGAATTTCAATCAAATTGGAGTCTTAAGAACTGATGCAGGCTCGAAAGGGGGGGGGGGGCAGAGGGTGAAAAAGGGGGTCTTCAGCGCGGCACATACCTTATTATATCTATACCCTTTTTACAATGTCAGTGCCCCGGCTCCTCCCCCCCCCCCCCCCTTCCTCCTCTCCCCTCCTCCTCTCCTCTCCTCCCCTCCCCTCTCTCCTCCCCTCCTCTCTCCTCCCCTCCCTCCCCCTCCTCCTCCTCTCCCCTCCCTTTTCCCCCTCTTTTTTTTTTTTTTACCCTCTGGGGACCCGGGGGGCTTGAGCCCCCAAAGCCCCCCCCCCCTGGGCACGCGCCTGATTGTTTGGTCAATTCTGCTAGTCGCTTAAACATGGTTAAAATTGGTAGGATGGTCTATAGAAGTAAATGTGTTTAAGTAAATTTAGTTGTCATTTAATTTTACATTATGATTACGTAATTGTTCACCAATCGGATACACACTATTCTCCAACGTATATTGCCATTAAATCAAAGCCATGGTAAATAGTATTGTTTTATAATACCACTGAGTGATCGCGTTGATAATTAATCGTTCTAAAGGTATATGTTCCGATCCAATCACAAGTGATTTTTTTTTTCACATCAAAATATTTTGATATCAGAAGAATCACCATATTTTTCTCAATATGTCTGTAAAATCTTAGGGGCCAGAAATGTTCCATTTATAAATTATTAGCCAATATGTGGTGAATTACTGCCTAAGGTTGTGAACCACCAGCCAGTTTGTGTTTGTTTGTTTGTTTGTTTGTTTGTGTGTTTCGTACATACAAACGCTTGGGTCATGAAGGGACCAGACTCAAGCAAAATGCTCGGGCCAGGCTTAAAAAGCCTATAAGCATGCTGGTTGAATTATTATTAAAAACAGCCACTCCCAACAAATAAAGTTAACAATTTTGCTGTCAGCCTTCAGACATGAGAAAAGAATAGCCGCCAGTTTGTGTTCTACTCAATGGAAAATTTCTTGTGACATTGTGCTTCTAAAATAACAACCATTGGCGTTATGCAACTCAAACTTTGGAATGCAACAATTTTAAGGATGGCCTTTCATATAAAATAGAAAACATCAAGTTGAAAATCGGGCCAGCGATCAGAACATTTACCTTTAATTGTCTAATCATATTTCCATGAAATTAATAATAATCGTCTGCTTTCAATTGAAATATTTTCAGCTGTAAATTGAATTGTGGGAATGAAAAAGTCAATCCCAGCGTCCGGCTAGCATTGGAGACGGTTGAGAAAATCGCAGGGCCTGGTTTCTTTAACTTGTATTATCAGTAAGTATTTTTTACCCCCCGCAATTCCAAGACATACGATATTGCAATTGAAAAAGGTTTGCAATAAGTTGTTATCGAAGATTCAACAACTTCCCCAAACCTTTACAATAAACCACGCTGCTATGGAAACGAACACGCCGATCAAACAGCACCACCCGGATAATGTGTACACGCTACGCGATCGCAGCCGCAGTGTATCGCTGTTTACATCGACTTTTGAAACTAAGAGGAACTTGATTGTAAGTTTAGTGTTTAGGTTTTTTTTTAAAATAGTTTGAGTGAATTTGTTGAAAAGGAAGTACAATTAAATTATGTTCTTATTGGTATTGTCTATATGAAATGGTTTTCAAATAATTTTTCGTTGTTGGTTGCCATCGTGACGAACGCCGTTGTAGATTGATGATACACATACGCTGAAATATTTCATTATACATGATATCCTCGTGTTCTGATAAAAACGTATTTAAGAGTACGTAAGTTCTTCTATATGTGCGAATTCCTAATAAATCGACGGTATTCGCATAATAATAATGATTGGAGCTCTACTTTCATTTCAGGCTAGTGCGCTTTCGCTTATGTCAAACTTTGCACTAAGAACATCTACGAGCTCCTCGGAATCAATTAGACATGTCATTATGTGGGCTATAATACGACATCATCAAGCAAAGAACATGCCTTAACGATCCTTAAAGATATATGATTGGTCACATCATACTGCTTGGGCTTGAGGTTTTGTTTGATCCCCCCCCCCCCCCCCCCCCCCCCCTACAAATTGCTGAGTTTTAAAAATGTATCTTATTTGGAGGCTTGAATGTCTGTATCTTTTATAAAAGATGGAGTATACAGCTACTAGTCGATGACGTAGAACCGGCCGGATGGGTGGAAATGCCTCGACAATTATGGTTACCATTAACAAGTACTGGGTACGAGAAAGTTAATTTTGTGATTGACAGTGGATTTTTTGAAGACAGTAAATCATACATGTTGCAATTGTCTGCGTCTCGGAACCCCAACTTCGAAAACGCAGGTAAACCTCGTCATTTCGATCACAGAGTAAATTAAACTTATTGGTTATCTAATCACCTGATTGTTATAGTCGATACATATTCTTTGGCTAAGCATAGGCCAATGTACCATTTCAGTAGAGGTACTATGCTCCAATTGAGGGGGAGGCAGTTATTTGAAATGTTATATTTGATTATATCATGATCATTGCAATATGGTTCTATGCGTCTTAAATTATATCGTAGGTAGTTCATATCCAAAATAGTGATAACGGTCACGTAGTCCAAATTGATTTTTGAATAATGGTCTAATTGGTTTGGTTTGTTTAATCATGCATAGACGCATGATATTTGAGGTTGAAAAGATTTAAAGACCGTTAAGTCAAGATCTGCCAATACTTATGAATCTACTATAGTAGTTACCATTTTGCGAAGCATATTAGCCTCGTCAAAATGAATAATTCAGCTTGTCATACCCACTCTATTTGTAAAATGCAATACTGACAAAAAATATGATATTCACGTGCCACAGGTTTTATTTTTAAATCGGTGACGATTTGTTAAACGAGGCCTAGGTTAACTACCGTATATTGAGAACTTGACAAAATAAGCTTATTGCATACAATTAGAAGATAATGAGTGTTAATTAACTCCAAATAAGAAGAACTTTGAATTGTGAATACTCATACTGTGTGATCTTTCACTTTAATTGGTCTCGGTTTGATGGTACTGGGATATTAATATATTACAGCCAAGTTAAATAATCAAGTGGCATGTTTTGTGACCATTTTCTGGAATAAGTATGGTAAGTTTTTTCACGTAGACAAGAGTTCAATTTCGTCATTATTTACGATTAATGAGTTAATGTAGGGGTCATGGGAACTGAAAGAGGTTGACAAAGACATTTAAATCATCTGTTTCATATATAAATACCAGGGAAATAGTGCCAGTGTAAACCACCGTCTACAAATAGTACAGGAGACCCATAACGTTGAAACAGATGAATCCTTTGACAAAACAATTATATTATTAAGTTCTTTTCCCATCCATATATAAATATACAAATGTTCATGTAATATTACAAGCACTTTAACAAATAATTTACAATAATCATAGAAATATTCTACAGTAGGGTCTATATCCTCGCTGCAAGTTGTATATCCCTATAGGCTTACGCCTTATAGAAACAAACAAATTATAACGAAAACAATATTTAAAAAAATTAAAAACTGCGCTCCTTGAGAAGTGTCTGTCGATGATGTTGGTGCAATTTCGGCATTTTTACTAAAGAACTGATTTTATTACATTTTCCAAAGATTTTGGGTCAATTTTTTAAAATCAGCATTTGTAGTGAAATCTGAGATATTAATATGTTACAGCCAAGTTCAAAAATCGCATAAGCATTGTATTTGTTCAGGTTGTCACGGTAACTTCTAACGGTCGAATAATTGAAAATCTCCATTGCACTCTTTGCATGTCCGGGTTGCGAAATTCTTTACCGTAACCAACATTTGAATAGGCTAGTTAAAATGCGTAAAAATAATATCGTAGCGCGGGCGTAGTTCACTCGTTCACAGAAAGCTCGCTGTACGCTATACATATTCGACTTACGCACGTTCTATTGTATTATATATATTGTTAAAACAGATAGCTTTATTCCGTAAAAATCATATCGATTGAAATTCCAATCGCTGTCAGGCAACTCCTCGTGGTCTAATGGCCATCGAACAGGTCTTATGAACGAAAGATTACTGGTTCGAATCCCGGTATCATAGAATTTTGCTTTAAACCTTGTTTGATATTTTATCGACATAGGATATAATGTAATTGTAATGTAAATACAAGTGCAAAACACTTGCATACATACATGTATATCAGTTTCAATCCAAATGTTGTTTACGGTAACAAATATCGCGTCCGGGTTGCGGGTTGACATTGTTTTGATGTGAGATAAATAAATATGGATACAACGTCCCTATTTTCTTTCACATTAATCAAATACATTAGGCGTACAACTATGATGATACCCGTGTTTGTTCTCT
>CM069451.1:21663295-21793295 GCA_035610835.1 Ophiura sarsii | reverse complement strand
AATAGCGCTACCTCGCTAGTAACTGAGGCGTAACCCAAAATGTTGAGAGCACCAAACCGGGGTAAGCTTCTAGGCTAGTAACTGGCAAGTAATTTACGCTAAATCTTATACCTCACCTGACCCAAGAGTAAGTTGGAGCATACTGTTACTAAACGGCAATTTCTTATTTGCCCGATGAACGATTGCTTAGATATTGAACGATATACTTATATATGATAATCAGTGGGAGAATTGTATCATGCAATTTATTATCAACTTGTGTATAATAATTATACTCAATGATACATTTAAGACCAATTTATTATGAACTATTTTAAAACTACCCACAATCATGCATACACAGTTATAAACATTAGTTCAAACAATCAAGCATCCAATCAATCAATCAATCAATCAACCAATGATCATTTAAATAATTAATAAATTAATCAAATAAATAACATACGAAATCAAATAAATAAACTAATTCATGAATAAATATGCCTATTAAATGAATAATATAAATTAAATAAAAAGATGAATACAAAATAAAATTGCGTAGGCCTACACATTTAATAAATCGATTGATTAATGTTAATACCGTACTAATTCATAGAAATTGACATAAATGATTTCATTAAAGTCACCATTATTTTTTGAAGAAAACAAGAAGAGAAAAAAAAACTGGGAATCACGGGAATCGAACCCGTGATTTACGTTGATAACAGCCAGGATTATGGCTTTTGAACGTGACATTTTGAAAGGATAGTAATTAACTTTGAAACACAAAAAATGGCGTCATATTCACAGATTGCATTGCTCTACTGGACGTGGTGTGACTGTTGCATTATATATGTTATTTAAATCAACGCTTGACGCAGCGACTGACGACACATTTTTTATAATTCTTCGGAACACCATTCGTGTCAATATGATTGCTGTTTGATACATGTACACACAATTGACGCATGCGACAATTAATTTTGTAAGGGGACGATGCCGATTATTGTGGATATTTACCTCGCTAGTTATGCTGGTGTTACTCGCCAGTTATGCTCTAAGAATTACATCGTTAGTAAGTAACTACTAGGAGTTAAGTTAAGTTACGCTAGTTTGGTGCACTCGGCCGTCTATGTTGCAAAAACACTTACTTTAAAGTTGGACAATGAGAAATTATTATTTTGTTAAACACCTATTGTTTCGTTGACTGTCGGGAAACTATACCAACAATTATAACAATCAATGATGTCAAAATTGATAGTAACTAATTCTGAATAAAAATTCCAACACAGGTGTATCCACGTCCCAAGCCTGCAGTGCCCGAATCAATTTCAGAACAATTTGAAGGTGCTATTAACCAATTGGACGATTTAGCCAGCATTGGAGACACAGGGGCAATGGCTAGTTTGGTTTCTTCGATGGCAGGGCAGTTAAATATTGACGAGACAGTTAATGCAACAGAAGAAGTACAAGGTAACAGTCACGATTGTATGACGTTCACGCATGGTACTATACCACCCAATAAATTCCCCATTGATTGGTGGTTTTTTTTATTGAAAATGTAGATGTCTTTTGTCTCAAAACATTCACGATTTTGTTCCTCTTCTTTTTCCTTTTTTTGGTAGGAGGGGGTGGGGGGGGGGGGGAGAGATGGTTTGACCAGCACTTTTTTCACTACAGGACAAAGAAATATAACTTCGGTACGACAGGCTAGATAATTGTTTTAACCCTCAATCGTTGGAAACAGTGAGATCGTGTAAAAAAATACCAGTCTATATAACGTTAGCAATTTTCAGCCTAATATTGATGAAACAGCCTACAAAATACCAAATTAAAAAACATTTAGTTACATTAACAGCACTTTAGGGCGTTTGAATTACTTGGGCCTCTCCAAATTTAGAAACAACGGTTTTGGCAGTACGCAAACTATTATTTAGTGCTTTTCACTCTCATAATACGCATGATATACTAGGCAATATTTATATATTTTAATTAATTATTAATTAATATATTAATTTAATTAATTAATTAATCATTCATTCACATATTCACACATTCACCTATAAATTTATTCTCCTATTCATTTATTAATCTATTTGATGTTTGTGTTTGTTGATTTGATTAGTTATAGATAAATATTGATGTATTTATCGTTTTATCTTAACAATAATTCATGAATATCGACACGATTTCATGGTTAGACAAACGAGAGAGCTTAATAAAAATTGAAAGTGTAGACATTCCGAGAAAGGGATTGCCTTATTGGTATGAAACTCAGAGTAACGACTCCCTTCCACTGAAGGTCTAAACTTTTAATTTTGTTATCGTTTTATTTTGATAGATGAACATATTAATTGATTGATAGGTTGATATTGAATGCTTATTATTTTGCAATGCAGATGATAAAATTGCTGAGGAGCTAGAGCAACAGAAAACAGTGAGTATGATTGGTCATTTTGTTCTTAACACATCAACATTCAGAATAGGTTAGAGAAATTATTGTGGCAGCCTTTTTAAGCGATTTGTACTCACACATTCATCATTCACATGCAAATTATGCCTGACCTCCAATCATCCTTGGTCATTTACTGTCTTTTAGTTATACATGTTCAGGGGTGGGTTTAATAATTTGATACATAATTTAGTACCAACAGAATGGCTGGTATGTTGAAATGCTGATAGCCTCTACGACTCCTAGTACAATTTAACGATCACTCAATGAATAGCTGCTGAGCTAAAGTGATTTAAGTTATAAGCATATTCAAATCTTAGTATTTGTCGTTTGCGGTACGGTATTCTAAGAAAAACCGGATCCCAAGCAACTTACCCTCATCATTTCCAATTGATGAAGACAAAGACTGTATTTCATTTATCCAACTCTGTGCTGTGAAACTAACATATTCCAATGAACGAGTATATTACTGTGACAATATGATTATCATATTTGCGCTGGAGTATACTCAGGCAATCAAAGACGAGCCTCGGCACTCGCGCGTGAATATTGTGCTGATCACTAAAGTACGCTCGGATGTCAATGCATAGAGGCAGATAAACGAAGTATTATTAAATGTTGATAAGACTGAACTAGAATAGGCTATTTATCATTGACACAAATAAACAGAAACAAATATACATGTGAATGCAAGTTAGAACACTCCGATACATTTGGATACACATATATATGATGAATAAGTTAATACCTAGCAGTATGTAAGTCCCCGACATCTTTGTTTATCTGCTCTGTCACATGATCGCCAAAAAGATAGTCATGTCACCTGAGTGAGTAAGAGTGACAGTATCACACCGCTTAAAAAAGTGTCTTTCTACAATTCGTTCCTTTTGTTACATATTATAGGTACGGGAAAATATGTGTCAACATCTTAATGACGGAGCTACATCTGTCACTGATATTGGTGATGCGCAGCAGATCTTATCCGCGTGTATGAAAGTTACACAGAAACCATCACAATTGACTACGGAGGCGTCTGTAAGATTTAGTTTCTTATACACATTCTCTCTTTGTGTTTCTTTTAACATTTTCAAAAGAAGAATACTCTTTTACACTTCTTTAAAATAATAATAAAAATATAGATGAATAACAAAATAGTAATAAATGTAATAAGTTGATACCGCTGTGCAGCCGACAACCATACTACGATGGCGGATGACCAAGATGTGTCAACAAAGGCTGCCCCAGCTACACAAGACAATGCTGTCTCTATTGTAAGACGCACTATACGACCCCCGGGAGAGGTGCGTCGTGGGTGCGTCGTTTACTAATAAATATTGACGGAGGGTACGTCAGTGGCAGCCTTTGGTCCGTCAAAAAAATGATGGAGGGTGCGTAAAGGTCCGTCACTTTACATGGCTGCGTCAGAGTGTACATCTGTTTACGAACAACAAAATACGACCTTTAAATATACGCTATAGGCCTACTATATTATTATAAGGATTTATATAGCGCATTTCCAAAAGACCAATGCGCTGTACAATATGTATACATTAGATAAAAATATGTTGAACAAAAACCAGCAGTAAAATAAGAATTAATCATACATATTACATGATAAAATATACAAAAACAGCACTGAGAGAAGCACACAGCCCGACGCCACACCCCCCTCAAACACACCCACCCCAACTCACCCCCACACCACATACACACTACCCCCTCTCTCTCCCCCAAAATATATTGCACATAAAACATGATACATTTACGTGATCACCTGACTGACACCATACATACCCTACACACCCCACCCACACACCCCCACCATACACTATACCACATAACTCCTTGATACCACCAACCAGGCTCCACTTTAATACCGCAAACATCACTCCGATATTTTATACCGCATGTTCTAAAATTCCTGAAGTCACTCGATCATCGCCAATTGCTCCGCACAGTCGCTTGCTATCGTCCTACGAGCCGATGGATGGAGTATACAGCAGTCTTGGCCCGAGACTCGTAATCACCCGTGTTGTCCATGCTAATTTAATCAAATTTAGGGCATCGCATGTGGGGGTCATCAGGGGGGGGGGGGGGGGGGTTATCTGCCTATTTGTTTAAGTATACAAAGGTTTACATCGAGTTTGTAATTTCATTTGGGGGCATCATGGTGTGGGGGGGGTTGGGAGTTGGGGGAGCCCCGGTGGACCCCGGTGGACTTATCACAATAGCGGTATACGTGTATGTGCCACCTTTTGGGGTGCCTTTTCTCGAAGTATGTGGGTGGTATTGATTAAATCAGAAATGTTTTTGGTATTTGTAAATGCCCCATAAATTCTTTGATGGTTTATAGAAGGTGTAATTTCCAATCCGAAGTTCAAATGTTTAAATACACTTTCGAGAACCCAATTTTGGTTAAAATACACTTTCGAGAACCCAATTTTCTACCTCCCGTTTATTGTAAATAGGTGCAAGCCTACATTTATAACAAGGGATAAAGGATGCCCCTCCCCCCACCCCACCCCACACCACCCCACCCCACCTCCTGGTTACGCCACTGAACGGGTCCGAAGCAGAATGGGAAATGTTCTCGAAATTGTTTCATCCTCATCCTGACGTTTATGACAATCAGTTAAATATTTTATGAATTTTAGACCAGTCAGACATTATTGTGCATATGAAAGTCCTCCTCTTGGTTCCGTCCATCCCGGTCCCGGTCCGGGGTCTATATAATTATTCGAGGGCCAGGGTTGACAACATCGAATAAGGGCAGATCCCCCGTGAATCAAAGGTAGTTTCATTTTCAGTAGTCATCGTGTTTTATCCAGTTTAGTCAACGATATCTGACGACGGGGTGCGTCGTCATGGTCCGTCAGAATCCGCCAATGGTGCGTCCAAAAAATTGACTGAGGGTGCGTATTTGGATGGCAATGGTCCGTCGTTTTTTTGACACTGGGTGCGTCATGGTACATGAGAAGTTGACGCACCTCGGTAAAGTGACGCACCACTCCCGGGGGTCGTATAGTGCGTCTTACAACTGATAGGTGTATTATGTCATCCTTACACCACATAGCTCCTTATTATATCAATTTAGTGAGAATATTATAGAATTTCTCTGCAGCTCCTTAGCCACCTGTGAAATGGAGCCTACAGAGACGGTATCGAATCATGCTGCATCACGACAATGCAAGTCACAAAGCTTACCTCACACAGAATTACCTTGATGAAAATGGTATTCATTTGATGGAACATCCACCCTAATCACTCCCTCGACTTCTGGCTAAGTATACCAAAAAAATGGGTAAAAAATAGTAATATACCGGTATGTAATAATTAGATACCGCAGTGCAAAAGGTCGACTTAATTAAAATGGAACTTTAGCGCTCAGACATGTATAGCATTATAATTATACAGACCGCATCTGTAGGTTAATTTTTTTTAAAGTGCCGCGTTAAGACATTACGATATGCTAACCTCTGATATTTTCGATCTATACATTGAATTATTGCATGATTACATGTAACGACCTGCTGCTGATGAGCCGGATTTAGTAACGATGACATCACTGTATCGGGTGTACCTATCCCATCAGCGAAGGTTCAAATAATCACAGGTTGGAGATGTGCGGTTTAGATGTCCGTTTTATTGATTATTATAGCTCCGTATTCAATCAAAATGGTCAAAATATGTCCAATAATTATTCTCCTACCATATAATACCATGTTATCTTTACCAGAGAGCGCCCTCTATTCATGATTTGTTTTAGAAAGTAGATTTTCTTGCAAATTTACATTTCTGATCATAAATCGTACATACATTCCAACTTACAGAGCGATACGATTCTTAATTACCTCAAAATCATGGTTTTAGAGTGAATTTAGAGTGAAAATATTAACTGTCGTGTTAACCCGACAGTTTATTTTCACTCTTAAACCATCATTTTGAAGTAATTAAGAATTGTATCGCCCCTGTTACTTGGAATGTATGTTCGATTTATGATCAGAAATGTAAATCTGCAAGAAAATCTGCTTTCAATTTTTGTCGATGTTGAGGGCGTTCCCTGGAAAGATCTCATAATATAGCACTGTTCTCCTTTGAGTTCTAGAATCACGGTTATTTCAAGAGGTGTCATTCATAGAATTTCGTTCAGCCTCCAACCACACTTGCACATCAAGCGCGAAGGAAATTCACAAATGTAATTGAATCCACAATTCTTTGCAGTTTCCGGTATTGTTAATATTAAAAGCATTTCCGAAATTATTTTTCACGCTTTATCACAGCAGAAACTCATGCCTAAGAGTGTTGGTTTAGTGTTCCGTTTTGAAATATTGTATAGCAGTTGAATCTAATCGCTAACATGCTAATGTTGAAATTTCTTTGCAGTCTTCAGTAATGAGCACCTGTGGAACTCTCCTGGAATTTACTGACGATGTATCTGGATCTACAAGCGCTGAAAATGTCGAAGAGACCGTCATACTGGTTGTGGAATCTGTTGGTAATATATATGTATACTTCACATTATATCTCTACACAAATATTTAACCTGGTAGTTTGATAAATAAGCCATGAACCAATGGATTTGTTATTAGAAGAAGATCAACATTTACATGTTGATGTTAATTCTCCACGAACTGTTTATTCTTTTTTTCATTCATAATGCATTAGACTTGTGTGTAACATTTCAGGAAATTGTATTGATGCTGATTTAAAGTCAAGAGAAGAAAATAATGAATTGGAGGTAAGGATATTAAAGGAGGTGTCCCGCAAGCACATAATTGTGCATTATAAGTTAGAAAAATAACTATCGAGACGAACTTTTGTAATTATATATGTAGAATAAAACACCACACTTATGATAAAAACAAATAAAAACCGCCATCTCTCAACATGCAATTTTTAAAATTCGCGGCGATCGAAAGTCCCGGTGTCGATAAAGTCATAGTTATACAATGCAAGTGCACAAATTTGAGTACCGATACCCATGACGTCATCGACACCGGGACTCTCGATCGGCGCGAATTTTAAAAATTGCATGTTGAATGATGGCAGTTTTTATTCGTTTTTGTGACAAGTATGATGTTTTGTTCTATATAATTACGTATGTCGGCTCGATAATTATTTTTCTTACAAATAATGCTCAATGTTGTGCTTGCGGGACCCCTCCTTTAACAATTTTACTTGTTTCATTAATTATATGGTTCAACAACAGATATTGGAAAACATTGATGGCACCTGCGTGTGCCAGTAAGAAATGTAATGATCGGGTGTTGACATCTTTTTGGCAGTTGTTTCATGTGTTCACATTTTCTTTATAATGTATCTTATCATGTTCATTGGGTTTTTATTTTAAGACCCAAGAGGACGGACAATCAGAGTCACAGCTACTCTTAGATGCCGAGGAAATGCTTGACAAGTGTATGGATTTGATATTGAAGCAGATGGTCGGTGGTCAGAGAAATATTAAGCTGAAAACAAGCCGTGCCGTATTAATTCAGGGGAAAACATTCATTGAGGAACTAGAAAACAGTACGTATCCGTGCTTGCCCATATAACTCGTAATACTTGTATTGGTTTGTACGCCAAGACTATAGTCTTGATATATAATCCGATATGTTATTGGTCAGAAATCTGTGCATCGTGAGTCAGAAGAAACACGGAAAAGTTAAGGAAAGGCACACTGAGCAAAATGTGGCCATTGGCATAACAAGTGCATTTATTGTGAACTTGTATTATGTCTCGAGAAACAAAACATTTAAATATAGGCCTATATCACAATAATAGAAACAAGAGTCATAATTGTCCTATCATCCTACAGTTTACAACTGTTCGACTTAATATCAAAGTCAAACGAATTGAAAAATACACTTAACCCCAAACAAGAACTTTCTTACTTGTTTCAATGATTCTATTTTCTTTGTCTGAGCATGGTCCAAATTAAAAATTAAAATTAAAAATCAACTAGGTTAAGTTGTTGTTATGTTCCCCCTCGTAACAGCGAAGAGATTTCTGTCCGCCGCCCCTTGGGCGGGACATCTGAGTGATCCAGGAACTTTACTATTTGGCCTAATATCCCTCCCTTATTCATTAAAGGTAGAAGATCTGATTGCTGGCCCGATTCTCAACTTGATGTTTTCTATTTTACATGAAAGGTCATCCTTAGAATTGTCACATTCCAACGTTTGAGTTGCATAACTCCAATGGTTCTTAATTTAGAAGGACAATGTCACAAGAAATTTACCCATTAAAGTAATATACAAACTGGCGGGTTGTTAACCACATTTGGCAGTAATTCACCACATTTTAGTCTATTATTTCAATATGGAACATTTCTGGACCCTAAAATTGTACAGACATAATGAGAAAAACATGGGGACTCTTCTGATATCAAAATATCTTGATGTGAAAAAATAAGCCCCGAAAAGTGATCAGAACATACACCTTCAATATACCTCAATGATATAAATTTCTAAACATCCCCAAAGTTCACATTTTTTTGCAAATGCCTATCTTTTGTATATTTTGTTGATGTTCATGTTGTGTTGCCATTAATAGAAAAGTGAGTGATAATCTATACAATGATACCAAATGTGTAGCAATACTTGTTTTAGTGCTAAGCCACTTGCTTGAGAACAGGGAGGTCCAAATCTGAATTTACCAAAATCATCTCAACTGATGTGCCCCAAAGTAAATAGCATCATTCTACACTACACTGTAGTTGTCAAATTAAAAACTTCATTAAACAGACGACATTTGTTCTTTCGAGTACGAAATAGTAGAAAATTTGACATATTTTGAATAAGACCGCCCTATATTCTCATGGATTGCTAGGATTTTCATTGATATGTTACACAATATGAATATATCATGACATTGGAGAAAGAAATGATGATTGAAAAAATATTCAGGAGCTTAATGATACCAACAGCTTGCAAGAACAAATCAATACAAAGCGCACAATGACACAACACGCTGGCCGCAACGGAACTCGAACCCACAACCTTTGTAGTGTGGAGCGAGAATGTTTCCGTTGTACCACGCGTGCCTACTAAAGTATAAGTTTTACGGACAAGTCACTTATACACATTAGTTACGCGGAATAGTTTTGCAGTGTCGCCTAAGTATCCTCCCGGTATGAATAATTCTTAATCCATAAGTATATAAGCCAAAAAAACTGAAATTCAAAGTGTACATTCCATTTATTTTTAATAGAGGTGTATGATGCCGGTGAAGGAGTTGATGTGACCATGCCAAGTGTCCGCGGTTTCTTTGGAAATGACACACGGTCAGATTGTTTCCTTGAAGAAAAGGTTTGTTATATTTTGATTTGTAGTCAAAATGAGATATTGAAGCCGACGCTAGGTGATAGATATGGTATGGGAGCGGAAGAAACATTTGTCTTTAAGCACAAGGAACAGAGTCTGACAACGGATTCCTTGTGGGTAGTACTCTGTTTCAATTTTCAGGACATCCGAGTATATCAATAGTAAGCACACAACCGATAGCAAAAAAGTCCTGTAAATGATAAACGCTGACGCTCTCTCTCTGGATTAGACGATTGCGCTAAAGACCGTTTGGGATTGTCGTAAACTACTTGCGAATAAGATGATACGTCGGTCTTGAATGTGTACTCTACATACATATACATTTTATAAAAATGCCTGTCAAAATGTCTATCATTAGATAATAGCAATTTTGTTATTTTAATTATCAGATTCAAATTACAAAACGGAGTACAAAAATATTTTCCAAAGGAGGCTCCAATGTAAATTCAGTAACCTCAAAAGTCAGCTTTACAAACCAAACAAGTGGTGGAAAGATGATTGTGACCAACTCCACAGAGCCGATTGTACTCACTCTTACAAGAAACCAAGACAATATACTAAAGAATGAAACAAAGCTGCAGATATTTTACAATGAAACGTTTCCATGGGGATCTAAGATGATCATTCACGAAGCAGGTAAGATTTTGTTCTTGATTTATGGATATTGTTGGTCTTTATTTGAAAGTGTGCAGCGTTCTTGGGTATATTGTCTATCACGAGACAGTGACGTAACTGACTGAGCCATTCATTAATTAGAGAACATAAACGTGCACCTACTCGAAGCGCTGCCGTATGCACTCACGCGTAGAAAGGCGGAAGACACACACACGTGCGTAAATGTTGAGCGTGTAGGGGTGCGTCACTGTCCGAAGTGTAGTTGTCATCATATTTGATTAAATATCGAATCCTTCAAATATGAAAGCATTGATGCTTTGCAATGTACAACTGTTGTTCAAAATAGTTATTGATGTTGCATAATAGGACGATTGATTGTTTATCTTTGGTGTACATTAAATGAGAAATCTCAGTAGCAACAGGCACGTATTCAAACACGTCATTCAGTGAAAATCATCAATATGTGTCTCACTTCATTGTTTATTCTAAAAGGTCGTATTTTCTTAACTTTACTCAATTTATTGAAATAAAATTGAGATCAATGGATATGCATAAACCTAATTGATTCGGGACAACGCTTATTTAGCGCTGCGAAATCGATACGCGAGTCTAACGAGTAAAAGTGACTTTTTGATATTAAACGTCCGAATAGCATTACACAAGTACGTGGCTATGACAACAATAATAGTTATTGTATTGAGCGATCTTAATCCGAGACGAGCATACATAATTTCAACGGAAATTACCCACTTCGCCGTCCATGCCTTGATTATGTATTATTAAAGCCATGTTTACTCTGGGGCCTAGCGATCAGCGTTCAAGTTTCGCTGCGCCGCCTTAATTACGTGAATACTCATTACCGGATTTCCCGGGCTTTTTATGTTATTCTGTTATGCTATGTATATTTCAACTCCTGGTAAGGTTTATGGTTGTTTTACAATGCAGAGATAAGTCCTGATTACACATTGACCGCAGATGTATACGCTATGGGACAGGACGATATGATATGTGGAAACACTACGTACACCTACTCTGTTTATGTTTTCTTTAGAATGAACGGTGACCCATCGTCCTGTAAGTATCACAACATAATACAAATATAACATATAGGGTCATGTGCCTTGAGTTGGGACCCCTTTCTGTGATACATGGGAAATCTGGAAACAATCACGCCGATTTCGCTTCACACATTTACAGCCTTAGAATTATACATGGGAGTGTGGGAAAAGTTTATATTTTCTGAAAGCAAATTAGTACTTCTTTGTCACCTTGTTGACACTCCACCTACGGTGCACACCGACATATAAACAGCCATTTATTGATTAAAAATGGTAAAAAGTGATGTGAAGGAAGTGTTTCATCGTACTTTTATGACATTGGCTCCCTAGCCTCCGCGCCCTAGCTTCCTCTCCCAGCATCATTTTATTAATGAATTACTCCCAATTAATAACGAAATGCTATCGACCAATTGTCTTTACAGGTCTGAAAAGAATAGTTATTCTACTTTGAAATGATACCACAGTCATTATTGTACGACCACAAATATAGAAACTGTGTCATTTTAAACATCACTAATAGTAATAGCGTGAAAATTTCACACCTCAAGGATTAGTTGGTTAGAAATGTCTAAAAGAAATACAGTTTTAAAACATAAGGTTGATTTTTAATTTTTCCTTAGCATTTTAATAGTGGCTAAAAAGATAATGATCGGCTTTTATATTAAATCTGTTTTCAAACAATTATTCGACATATTTTCCATTCTTCTTATATACAGTGTCAATCAAAAAAAACCATTGTGCACGATTTAAAACGGCCATTTAACCTTGATGCGTGCATTGAACCATGGAATTTTGTTATCTGTATCATGCGTTATTAATCTCCTAAAAGATGAAAGTGTCGACTGATAAATAAGTTTTGTAAGCTGACTGGATTTTTCGTCATTCCAATGGGATTTACACACAGTAAATTAGTGTTGCTAATCAATTATCAAAATATTCCTGAAATGTTAATTCTTTAACTCTAGCGAAATGCAGTTAATCTTCTGATACCAAAGTGTAAAATGAAAAGACAAATCTGAATACCTGCATCAATGACTGTTGATGCTGCATCACCAGTCAACCTTCAAGAAGTGGAGGCACGTGTCAGAGCCGAAGTGATATCCCTGCGCCGCAACGGTGCTCCGTATCATCATCATGATCATGCTACAGTAACATTCATGTCTAAAAGGGGCACTAAGAGATGTGTTGGAGGCTGCGCCCTCAATAATGATAACAACTTGGATTAGTATATTTTTATAATCATATTACATGTATGAACTTACACCTAGGCCTATAAGGAATAAGAAAAATCAGCCCTCTTTGTACAAGAAAACGTCGATTCAAAAATGCTCGTAGAGCCGCAACGAGCATTTTATGTCCGACAGTATCCCCCTGCAGTACGCGTGATACATAACGCGAACCATATTTGCATAGAAGGCGTTTTTCAATAAATAGCGATAAATGCTGTGTTTTTGTTAGTAGAAACAACAATAATGGCAATTTTTAATGTTCATCTTGAATTCTGTAGTAAATTTTTAAACATTTAAAATTTTCAACACCACTTAATGTCCCTTTAACTGAGTCAATCCCATGGGAATGGCGAAAAAACGGACAGTTTACAAAACGTGCCGCAGTTTGCTTATTTTTCAGTCGATTACTTTCATTTTTAGGAGGATAAACTAGATTAACAACGCTTGGAAAAAAAACCCAAATATTTCATGGTTCAATGCACGCATCAAGATCAAATGGTCGTTTCAAATCGTGCACAATGTTTTTTTGATTTACCCTGTATAGTAATATACGACCATCTGTGTGAACTGCGACAAGATGTAACGTGTTTTCAAGGAGATGCTGCTCAGGAATTCAACCAATCTATTGTGGTGAACGGTACCGGTACAACGAACGAACATGTTGAGGAATATGTATGGGAGACCGGTGTCGAAGGTTTCGTGAGGTCGACTGGTAATCTCAGGTGTTTTCTCAATCGGACGATTGTTAACAGGTATGATGGACCGACCATTTGTAAGGTTACCAAAACACAGATGGAGTGTAATTTTTAGGTCTGGGCCGCTGGGTTTCAACAGAGCAGGCTATACACTATTAACATGCTCACCACGGTCGAATCGATAGCGTTATCCGATGTTTATACCCACAGCTTCTAATTGATATTAGAAAGTTTAGGTTCAAAAAATCATTAATCGAAATTAACACTTCCTTAACGTGTAGAACAGCACTATGCAGTACTGTTGTTAAATATAAATAACATTTCAAATTTCAGACCAAGATGTTCGTATTTGTATTTCAGTACTTCCATATTTGGCAGTACGTGTATACCATTGATATATGCATCAGTGGTGCAACCCGTCTGCCTCTTGAAGCGACTGTGATGGTATGCTTAAAGGACATCATTCTCAGTGGAAAGAGTTTAAATTATGTGAAGGGTAATTCACGTGTTATCCACCATATTTCAATTTCATTATCATTCGAAAAAATGAAATGAGGATGAAATTTGTGAACTCATTTTCAGACGTAGCAGAAAACTTTTCACAAAGGCACTTGGGAGATACTTTTGTGACGTATGCGCAGCTCAACTATTATCTGAGCTTCACATACGTCACGATTATATCGATATCGCTGAAGTATCTCCCAAGTGCCCTTGCGAAAATTCTTCTGCTAGGTGTGATTAATTAGTTCATAAATTACTTCTTATTTCATTTCTCGAATGATAATGAAACTGAAATATGGTGGATAACATGTAAATTGATGACCCCTTCACATAATTAAAACTCTTTCCAACGGTCTAACTTTTAGTGTCATCGCAGCCAACCGGCTGAATTGTAACAACATTACAAATAAAATACATTATTAAACAATGCAACGTCCAGGCAGCAGCTAAATTAGCGCCAAGTTGCGACACAAACCAACATGAACAAACACACATATCACTGCAAATATCCCACTCAGTTCTATACCGCCTTGTCCGAATGTCAGATTCTACTTAACTATTCTAAAGGTGTACTAAGCAATGCACTTGCACGTTTCATTTCGTTGCAGCCTTGTCAACAATGTAACACAGAACACATTTAGCATTGGGTTACGACATGTTCTTGAGGATATCATGGACTCATCTGGACAGAGCGTTCTGGATGTCACGAATATTAATACGGCTTCGATGCATTACGCAATAAAAATATTTAGTTTGACTTGTATGGCCATCGGCGATGACTCATTGATCGACATTGAATGGAAATCAGACGGATGTGACGTAAATATAGTTTGAAATTATTACGAAATATATTACGATATTTGCCGCGAATCGGAGTTCGGTGTCTGAAGACATTTTGCTCAACTGCCTAATTACTTTTATATCGGCAATATAGTTATTGGTCGGTCATAAATTCTACAATTTCCAGAATATAGGCAGGCCAGTCCCTACGGCCTACAGCACTGTTTTGATGTAAATCCCGCACGTGCTTATTAGTCAACAATGACAGCAGATTAATAGCCTGCACAACAGACACTTAATGGCCTCACTGTATTTGGTCTGTAATAGTGTTAAAAGACAGGGTAATATACTATTTGATCTTCGTGACATAAACAGATCAATCTGAGGGCGCAATAATTTTCTGAATAAACCGTTAATTGTAGCATAGATCCGCCATATTTTCATATAAGGCATCTTGTTGTATCCCTGCGGTCATTTCCGTTTAATACCCGCGCAGTTTTATA
Source organism: Ophiura sarsii (assembly GCA_035610835.1). Lineage (NCBI taxonomy): Eukaryota > Metazoa > Echinodermata > Ophiuroidea > Amphilepidida > Ophiuridae > Ophiura > Ophiura sarsii. Next base: position 21,778,161 of record CM069451.1, on the reverse strand, counting down.
TAGATGAAACGAAGTTACTGATTGGAGGAAAATTGTGAACATGGTCAATATTATATAATAGTAGGCCTATGCATTTAATGATCGAAATAAAGAGACATTCGGTTTACTACAGATTAATGTAACACTGTTAGTTATTGTGCAAATTTGGAGGCAGAATTAAGAATTTATATGGACATAGTTTTATAATGAACATATCATGATGATGATAGTAGGCCTATTGGTCAATGATTAAAAGATACCATGGCAATCTTCTTGTAGGTTGTCATAGACAGTGAGCCCGACAAAACACGCTGTCAATGTTACCATCTCTCCACATTCGGAGCCGGCGTTCAGATTCCAATCAACAAGATCAATCTGAAAGAATCCGCTTTCACCAAATTGGATGAAAATCCGGTTGCCTTCATATTCATGATAGTATGTTACTGTATCTACTTCGTCATCATCGTATGGGCTCGAAAGGCTGATAAAAGAGATGTAATTAAGGTAAACTATTTTGAATATCTGCAATTGGAAGAGGAAAATGACCCAAATTGATTTGAAATAAAACCTGGCATTTGGGTATGGGTAAGGAGATATTGGCGCAATTGTGATAATTGGTTTTGCGAAAAAGTTGTCCTACTCAGACTTTCAAAATGTTATAAATGTTGCGCGAAATTTACACATTGCCAAAATGCGCGACTCATGCTCATGTATGTATCCTTCAGCAAAACACTAAGTCTGAATTGCCTCGTTGACCCAAGCGAGATCGGGTAGCAGTTAAAAAGGGTGATATTACAATTTAAGTACCGACATATATGGTTGTGCGTCTAGCCAGCTTCCACGTAGGTGAAGCGAAATGATTGTGACGACTTCCTAATAGTAATAGCAGCGTAATGATTATGGCAATCGCGCTTGGAGCGTCCTGGACTAGAATGGCTAAGTTCGCGTTATAAATCATTTAATTAACATTTAATTGCTTCATTACACCCATGATGCAAATTACCTCTGTCAATACACTTCGTTTGTTATATCATGCTGTTGTTATCATATAGGCTGGAGTAACACCACTGCCCGATAATAACCCAAGAGATACGTATCAGTATGAAATCACTGTGTTCACCGGGTTGAAAGCAAGCTCTGGTAAGATATGCTTTACTATATTCTTTGTATTTAGCGACTTTTAAATCTTCGTCCGTTCGATATGCCAACTCCAACATTTTGACATTGTTGTAGCTGTCATCAGATGCCTTCTGTAGTGCCGTATCAGTTTACCGGTAAAACAATGCTACGTCTCCCATGCTCTGTAACTAATATCACGAACACGATACAAAATGCATCTTTCTAAGTGTTTCTATTTATTGATAAGAAACTGTAACTGAATCTTTCTTCTCTACGACCCCTTTTTTGTTTTAATAATCGGATGAAGATTTACCTGGTAATAAGCTTTCCTTGTTTGATCTTTAGACAAATACCGGCCAAGTATAATTTCCTTCAGATTCACGATTCCTATTTATTATTAAAATAATAATACAGTAATGGCGTGAGAGGAGAATTCATGAGCAATAATTAATCAAATGATCTTTCAGAAACAGATGGAACAGGTGCTCCTCTTTTTGTAAGACGGAATACATCAAAACAGAAGAATTTTATTCTGTTTTGATGTATTCCGTCTTTCAAAAAGAGGAGCACCTGTTCCATCTGTTTCTGAAAGATCATTTGATTAATTATTGCTCATAAATTCTCCTCTCACGCCATCACTGTATTATTTTTTTTATAAGGTAAAAGGTGTTACCTATGAGTAAGATATCCATGAACGGAGTAAAGCTCCTTACCATTCAATAATTGATTATAACACCTATGGCACTATGTAAGCTTCATGAAATCACCAAATTTAAAAATTTGGTGATTTCATGAATCTCATGGTAGAACCAGAATTACATGTAAGTTTTTACGATACTTGTGACTGTTCACAATGTCAATATTGTCCATTGCAATAGAATGGTCTGCAAAAGTTATATGCAACTATAATATCTTCGTGAGATAAAGATGTTTTTTTACGTTCTAAAGCTATATAGTAAACTACTCCATCAAACTCTATCACAGGTACTTCGGCAAAGGTCTCGCTGATCCTCACCGGTGACATGGCTGACACTGGCGTGCGTAAGCTACGGGACCCCAAAAGAGCCGTATTCCAACGAGGGGGAGTGGATTCGTTTCTCCTTACTAGTCCGGTGTCGTTGGGCAATTTTATTCACGCGCGAATATGGCATAGCAACACTGGGAATAGCCCGTCGTGGTTTTTGAGTCGATTGATGGTTAAGGATTTGGTGAAGGACAGAGTGTATTACTTTATGCTTGATAGATGGTTGGCAGTAGAGGAAGACGATGGGCAGGTATGATCAACGAAGCAAATTAATTAACTGAATCGATTAATTAAAAACAAATCATCAATCAATAAACTCAGTGGAACTGTGAAATATACATCAATCTAGCAATAGCATGCAAGCGATATGAACGTAATAACATCAAAACTAACTGTAGTAGTCAGTTATAAATGTTACGATGTTACTATTACTAAGATGACCGCATTCCTAACTGAAAACAAAATGCTTCCAGTGCTTTATATACAATAGCAGAACATTTCGTAAAGTGATTAGGACTCAATATTCCAGTCAAATGAAAATGTATGTTTTTATTTATCCGTGTTATGTTATGTCTCTAGATCGAAAGAGTTATACCAGTTGCCGGCAAGAGTGAGCTTACGGCATTCGGTCATCTCTTCTACTCCAAGACACGGCGCAATTTGAGTGACTCCCATCTTTGGTTCTCCGTATTTGGCAGGCCCGCCAAAAGTCGATTCACACGAGTGCAACGGGCAACATGCTGTTTGTCGCTGCTGTTTAGCACGATGATGGCCAATATCTTCTTTTACAACGTAAGCGTTAGGAGATATGCCTATGCCTTAGCTGCAAATTTAATTTTAAGTCAATAGACTTTTGCCTTTCATCAATTACTGTACGAAGACAAAGAGAGCCCCGGTGTCCATGACTTTGCCCACGTAGAGTATAACTTAGTACTATCGTAAAAGTTTACAGTTACAGAAGGCCACCGTAAAAATTCGGAATTTAGACTTACTGGCAAAAATAAGGCCTATTTAATCGTTTCCTACAGTAGATCATCACACTTTTCCGCTTCCATTTAAATTTAGTAAGGCCAGTGATGATATCAATTAAATACCATGATTACGATACTGGCATGTGAAAGTAATATCCTAATTCCCGTACCACTTTCACAGGTTGACTTTGTTGAAACATCAGCTCAACAATCCGTTTACGCCCTCGGCCCAATTAGTTTTACCATGGGCGAGGTGGTCATTGGAGTCATTAGCAGTCTAATGGTATTTCCTGTTAGCCTCGCTGTGGTGCAGATATTTCGTTTGTCAAAGCCGAAACCTAAGGATGCGTGTCTTTGCTGCAGCAGAAAGAACACTATACAAGATGGTACCGTTTATCAAGGTAAGTCAATGTGTTCCACTTCCTAAACACTTTTGTGTTACAGACCAGGCATAGTTGATTTAAATCAAAACAGTACTCATGGGTATGACCCCTAGCCTTCCTAATCTTGATCGCAATTTTTTTTAAACGTGATTAGGTAGAGGGGGACGATGAACATAGTGGTGATAATTGTTTACATTAATCCATTTGCAATGTACACTAATGATGCAAGATATTTCCCTGACGTAATCGTCAAAGTCTTTAGCATAAATCAATTCTACTTTGGAGCCAAGTGTATTAATCTTGCAACTTCGCCTCAATTAACAGATCAGTTGGACCCAACTCCGTCATCAGTTGATGACCAAGACGAGCTTCAACATCAGTTGGATCTCCTAAAAGAAGATGAAATGAATCAGGATCCAATTCCCTCAGTTTCACTCAACATGAGTATTGACGACAATGGCAGGCTTGTGTCAGCAAAACCTTCAAAGACATCGCCACAACGTATCCAAACCGACCAGAAGGAGATGACACCTGTCCTTGGATTCAAAAAGACAAAGAAAAAGAAGAAGTTTGAGTTTCCGTGGTTTTTCCTTATTGTCGGTTGGATCCTAGCTGTTCTCTCTATTGGCATATCGAGTTGGATGGTTATTGAAGTAGCAGGAACATTTGGCAAACAAAAGGCTACAGAATGGTTGACATCAATGATGTTCTCTCTCATTCAAGATATTTTCTTCACGCAACCTTTAAAGGCGAGTTTATCAATGCTTTTAGGAATTCAAAATGTGAAGCTGATGCAGCTTATATTTATCGCAATATTTATTTCATTTTAAATCCAATTTATAAAAGGTGTTTGGTAGGTTAAATAGTGTTTTTATCCATGTTTCGCTACCTGTTCGTTCTTTATGATCCACAAGAGAGTTGATTCTGCTTAATAATTCAATTTCAGTCCCCATAAACGTCATCACTAAGATATTCTCATGATTTGCCTCTTCTATATTACAGGTTTTGGTGATAGCAATGTTCTTTTCGTTGGTCATACGCGACCCTGAAAAGGAAGACTCCGATGAACCACAGGCACCGCATCTTCAGGATGACGAGGAGTGGCTGCATCGACGATTAACGGATGAAGAACTGAATGACCCCAAGAAAAGGGCAGATTTGGAAGGAATGATAGAAGAGGAGGAAGACGATGAAACGAAAGGCGTAAAACCGGAAAAATCTGTTATTGAAGAAGCAAGATTAACAAGGTTTGAGTTCATACCATTCATTTTTGTTAAGTGCTCAGTGTTATCAATAGCCTCGTCCTAACTTATTGATAGTAACTCGTTGTGAATAATCATACGGTTACATCTGATGCGAATAATACTTATGAGTCGAGTTTTAATGAATAAATCATCGTGATAATTATCTTGAGACCCTTTATAACCAATCTTAATATATATCAAAATCACATCATTGACAACCGAGTAAAATTAAAAGGGGGAAAGTTCGCCACAGGCCGGCGCCGGGAACCGAACCCCGATAGCCTGCGTGAAATTCTCGCCCTAAATCGTGCCATGGAGTCATCTTCGAAACGTCTTAAGATTTTCATATGCTAATCGCGCGACAAGAAACGCGTACTACCAGCACATAGTAGTGTAGTGTTTTGTAACAGTGAGGAAGGTTAGGGTTCATGGTGATTTACCGACATCACTAGTAATAGCAGAACAACTCTTATAGCACGTGTTGTCCCAGGCAATTTGGGTAATTTAGTACGCTTTATGGTTTAACTTAACAGATGTAAGGAGATTAAAATGAAAGAGATTATTAAGGAGATAGTATTCTACCTCGTCTTCCTGAACGTCACTATGCTGATAGCATTCGGTGAAAGAGATGGAGCCGCTTTCTATATTAACAAATCTCTTAAAGATATGTTCGTTAATGCACGCTACCATGGCAGAATGAAATTTGACAAGGTATGTTCTTAGTAATAATTCTCTGATATGTTGGATAATTCATTAAACTTAGAAATTGGATACAGTGATATGTGCTAATGAGGCGTATATTCTAAAATGAAGGTCACCCACGTCTAGTGCTGTGAGCTTAAAATTTGAATTAATAATAGGAACAATGACACTAGATGTATTGGTGATTCACTCAATTTAGATTTAGTCGTTATAGAAATACAAATTAATTGGATATATTTAACTTTATAATAATCTTTGACATGTTCTTATACAATTAAGCAAATCAATGTTTTGTGTGTGATGTTTGAACCCATTATAGAAACACTGATATTTGATGTAAATTGTTCATGAATGTAGCAGATGGTTTTGTTGAAGAGTGTACTCTCGTTAGTATACATTATAACACGAAGGATGGGCCGTATCTATGGATCCCTGATACAGTTTTGTTCACGTATCTGCATTATTCGCCCTTTGCACGGTTCGCCATTTGCGAGGAGAGCCTCGAACTTGTGCCACATTGAATGGGACTTTTCAATAACCCTAAAACACCATTACATTATACAAATAACCAGCAGCATCTATTTACGGGGTCTATCCCATGCCGCAATAACCTCCGGGTGTAGATAGTCAGTAGTCACCGTACATTTAGCCTGGGAAGCCCAGCGCTTGTGGTATGGTGGTTGAGTAACTCGCCGGCCAGTCCGGCGATTCGGGTTCAATTCCCAGGGGCCGCGGACCAAAACTGTTAGTCCTCCCTGTTGGTCCCCTCCCCTAGTTCCTTGGTCCATTGCCAATACAAGAACGTGTGATTTAGGCTTATATAACTAGCTAGACTCTCTCTCTCTCTCTCTCTCTCTCTGCACAATATGACTGGTCATAGAGTGAGACGTTGTCAACTGATGCGGATTCCAGTTCGATATTCTCCTCGAAAATGGCCGTTCCGTGCAAAGAGCGAATTGTACACGCTAATGTTGTTATACATTGTCTCAAAATTACCCCAGTGTCATCTTTTCTACAAAATGTTTCTATACTGCAACTCATTTTATAACGTTTAAATATGGATGCTTCTAACATTTAGGAGGACATTTATTGCGTTGATTACCACATACATACTAACTCAAAAGCATTGTTTTTCCAAATTGAGAGTATTGCTCGTTTATTATTAATCCGCACAGATTCTAACGAAAGATCAATTCTGGAATTACACAGAAAATGTGTTCCTACCCACCATTCACGAACACATTTGGTACAATGGACAACCCGACGTCCAGTCTGAAGAACAGAATCTGGTTGCTGATCAAACTATGCATCTGTTAGGGCAAGCAAGGTTTAGACAAGTCCGAGTTGAGCCAGGTAATGTAGCCGATAGAATAGAGACCGATTGAAGTGAAGATATAATCCATTTATTTCTCTATTTTCCTATTGAAAATCACCTTCATATGCTCTTGTACTTGAAGTAATACGCCACAAAGCATACAAATCCCTAAGTGGTGTTAATTGTTATACGAATAATGAATGTTTATGAGTGCAATGGTAAGAATATTTTCATGAGGTGAAAGATACAATGTTCTTTCACCGAATGAAAATATTCTTTCCATTGCACGAATGAAAAAAACATTCATTATTTGTTTTATACAACATCTAAGAAAATTATTGTAATTTGAAACAATATTATTCAGAGATTTATTTAAAGTCGTGGGCTTACGTGTAAGCCTAATCGCGTTACGGCCGCCCGAGCGTCTTACCGTGCAATGTATCGTAGGGGTCGATGCACGGCAAATCGTGCAATGGAGCGGATATTTAATCACACGTGACCTATAATAATCCTCCAATGAAATAACTATGATTTTCTTAGGTATTGTATAAAAACAAATATACTTATATATAAGTACATAATTGCTTATACGTAGAACATGTCTAGTGTCGCAAACGTGAATCTTATGCGATAGTCTCAAAAGTACTAGTTTGCATCACCATACTCCATAATGATATAGAAATAATGATTGGCATTGGTTTCAGTGCAATGTTTATGGGTGCGTGTAAGTCGTACGTTCAAGTCACTTATACGCAGTTATACATACTAGTTTTGCGGTGTGGCCTAAAATATACCATAAATACTGCCTAGTATCAACATTTATGACTATGAATATTTTAAGCGAGTTCCCTTTTTACAAGAGAAATTGGCCTTTAATGCGTTTATAATTACCTGAATCCGATGGGTTTGATTAATCACGACAGATAGCTGCAAGATCCACGCAAGCGTGAAAGAGATTGTCAACGAATGTAGAGATGGATATGGCCCAATGGCATCAGAAGATCAAAACTTTGACGAATACTGGGCACCCATAAATACTTCAGGTATGATAAGAACTCAATAGGATCATGTTAATGAGTTCGTCAATCGTAAGGACGCTAAAGGACACATGGAGTCACCCGTATCAAATGCATCCACCCCACCACAATACGTAGGCCTAAACATTCTACCAAACCTTCGCCGACAACCTGGGATTTGTCTAAGCCACATTGTCTATAGCATAACTGTTAATGCCGGTGATAAAGGAACCATGGTACCTTGTAGCCATGATAGTCCGGCCATTATAGACTAGTGTTGCGTGTACATATGAGTGCCCTATACAAACCTACACTTTACTGTATTGGGCGGAATCTCCATAGGGGGACAGTGTATTCTACGGGCATATTTTAGCCTCAATGGTCTTTTTCGTAGCTAAGGAGAAATTGAATAAAAAACTGATCTGTTTATCTTATACATGTATTATAGGTTCTCTTGTGATCGCGAATTTAAAACACTTCGTCTGTTAAAGTCAAACAGCCAGGAAACATGGTAGAGCACTAGCTAGTATGACCGGATTGAACGCAGCCATGGTCCCCCTGGAGCAATGGTCCGGCCTCCATAGACACATGCACGGAAAGAAGCGTGAAACTAGTGTTGCGTGTAGAGATGAATTCCCTTTACAGGCCATATTAAAACTTCCCGAACAGACATTTCAATGATTTTACCTAATACTTTTGTAACCATGTAAGATAAAAGTGCACTGATTTCAAATAATGTTTACGATGAATATGGCCGATATTTATGAAAAATGATCTCGCAAGCTCTTCGAGTATTGAGTTTCCTCCTCGGTTTTCTTATCTCCTGGTAAGATGAGTCTGCGAACAATATTTTATAATAATATATGATTTGACATACCATGATATAGAGCAACGGCACGCCAGAAGCTTGAATAGTTTACGGGAGAATGGAACAGCGGGAGAGTTCCATTATCCCATAACGTTAAGGGTGCTGCAATGTCCCCCTAAAATAGAAACTTTGTCTGCATTTTTATCCCTATGAATATTTGTTTCTCATGAAGTGACAAATAAATGATTTGTTTTCAGATCCGATTGACTACTCCATAGGCTACAATCGTGCCTGGCAATACAGATCCGGATCCGAATTAAATTCATCTGCCATCTGGGGAAGGTACAGCCTGTATCCGGGTAGTGGCTATGCCATAGAACTTGGAGAGACCCTAGAGGAAAGTTACGCCGTAGCATCGTATCTACGTGATACCATGTGGGTAGACAGATACACACGAGCTGTTTTCTTGGAGTTTGTCATGTACAACGCTAACCTCAATATGCATGCTGCATCGTCACTGATCGTTGAGATGCATCCAGCAGGAGGTAGGATATTATTAATATGCAGGGTGTCTCGAAACAGAACACATTGTACTCCCCCATCTAGGTAATGGACCGAAAGGATTGCCAGCAAAATCTCGAGCAAAAGCAAATAGGACAACTGCATGTAGTAACGGCTCTAGCTCAACAAATTGCTGAAATGAACGTTTTGCTTGACTAAATATAATTGTTTATTTGAGTATAGCAAAAGGCGGATTGGTCATTCTAGTAATCGAGTTTGTTTGTTTGTTTGTTTACACGGTTGGTCCGTACGGACACACGCTTGGGTCCTGAAGGGACCTGGCTCAAGCAAAATGCTCGGGTCAGGCTTAAAAAGCCTATATAAGCATGCTGGCTAAATAAAATGAAAGTAAGAAAATATGGAAGAAAAGAATGAAGTTAAAAGAGCCACTCCCAAACAATAAAGTTAACAATTTTGCTATGAGCCTTCGGACATGAGAAAAGAATAATATTGATCCAATCTCATTGCCACACAGGCTTAATTTGTAATTGCTCGGGTGCTCGCAATGATCTTTGTCTGATCTGTATGTGTATGTTTATGTCAGTAAATTCAACATTCCATTTATCATGCTTATTAAACTGAAACAATATTCTAGATCATCATGATGGTTGTACATACCCTGGAATTTTACTTACACACCCCCACCCAACAATGCAATTTGTGTGTGTTAGCAAAAGGTCAAGCTTCGTGAAAAATCTTTCAAAACACGGGCAAATGCTTCACAATACCAGTGCAAACATTTTGTACGAGTAATTGTTCAATTGCTCACTTTTATCCATGATTGTTTGAGAAAAGGTTATTCACATCAGTTGCTGCTTTTTATTTAGGGTCAATTTCAAAGTTAAAGTTTGCTTTAGACAGAATTAATGTATAAATACCATACGGTTTCACTTCCAAAAGTCTAAAGGTTGCATGTTTGGGCAGAAGAAGGTCTATCTAGTATCTAGCTCCGCAAGAGTATGTGTTAATAGGGTCACTTTAGAGAATATGTACTTTAATTCAACTAAATGGTACACGATTTATGAAATAAATTAAATCCGCCAGATCATCTTCCTAGCATTAACGTCAACATTTTATATTTCAGGGGCAAGTCCGTTTATTTACTTCTGGACAACAAGAATCGACCGCTACGTAGGTAGCTTTGCCTACTTTGTACTGATCGGTCAAGTTGTATTCGGGCTTTTCATTCTCTATTTCCTACAACATGAAATTCGCACAATGATCAAGGAGAAGAAACGCTACTTCAAAAATCTGTGGAATATCGCTGAAATCTTCACGATCGCTTTATCAATAGCGGGTATGGGATTTTATGGATATCGATACATCGTTGGTCGTTCTATGATGAAAGACTTCAATGATTCCAAACCATCGTTCATTGATTTTCATTTCTTCAGCCAATGGGACCAGGTAGGTGTACTTAGAAATTGCACAATCTATAAATTATGTTAGTCATTTGCCACCTAATGAGTACTCATTAGGTGGCAAATGACTAACTTAATTTTACAGCGTGTTACAGCGTGTACAGCGTGTCCCAAAAAACTGGGTTCAAAGGTTTGTGAGCTTTGAACTAAAAAAGTAGGAAACAAGGATAGTTCATATTAAGGGATATCAAACAAAATATACCTAACCTTAATAAATGGTTAAACTCTGTGATCAATGCAATATAAACTTTTTGAAATACAAAGATTTTAATAGAGCGTGGTCAAAACCCATTTGTCCCACTTTTCAAGGAACCTCCCGGTGTGTTGCACTAAATGCGCATTGTTGTGACTTTATCACAGTTTTGCCTTTGCATTCATTCTTTACAAATAATTGGGCAGTAAACAAAATGATCTTGGTCATATTGCAATAATACAAGTTCATTATTTACATAAACATTACAACAAAATGTTCTTTGTCCGAGTTATTAAAAGATCTTTCGGAGAATAAACCCCATGCCGGGAATACTGCACATAGCGCACAGTTTCATGCAACGCACGGATGGTTAATTCCTTAAATCGGGACAAATGGGTTCTGACCACGCTCTATTCAAATCTTTGTATTTCAAAGAGATAACATTGGATTGGTCTCCGAATTTACCCAATTAAGGTCAGGTATATTTTGTTTAATATTTTTAAATATAAACTATCCATGTGTCCTACTTATTTCGTTATAAGCTCGCAAACTTTTAAACCCAGTTTTTAGGGACCCGCTGTTAGTATAACTGCTCTGTTGAAATGTCATCTGTTTTGAAGGCTATGCCTCTCAAGTGAAACAATTAAGGTTAGGTCTGATGAAACCGTTGGCGTGAAAAGAAAAAAAACTAATTGATAATATCACGACTGTAATGAAAACGGTACCACTCTCGGAAAAATGTGCCCTCTACATATTGACTCAAAGTCGATCGAGGCAATTTATATGATCATCATATTTCCTCGAAATACAGCATAAAGGGTCATGTTAAGGTAATAATTAATGAATGACATAAATGGGTGTTGATTTACTGGAGATTGTCACGCTGCTCACGCATGGTGTAATCTTGTGGTCACCTGCCCTGTAGCTGAAGGTCGGTGGAAAAGCTATCGTTATCTGTATGAAATAGGTTTTCACAACATCTTCATCATTTTGTGTCTATTTTTAACGATATTTAACCATCTTTTTCCATTTAATAACAGTTATACGGTTACATGTTGGGGTTTGTGCTTTTCATTGCCACCCTCAAATTCCTACGAATTCTACGTTTCAACCGCCGACTGCTCATTTTCTCAATGACGCTTCAACATTGCGCCAAAGATATACTGTACTACTGCATCGTGTTTGGTCTGGTGTTCATGGCATTCGCCTGTGTAGCATATGGGCTTTACAGCAATGATATGAAAGATTTTAGTACCTGGCTGCGTACTGTAGAGACATTATTTTCCACGATACTTGGTACGCTACACTTTTATTTTGAAGGACTGGCTAAGATTTATTTTTAAATTATTTGTTCCACTGTGATATCTTTCTGCAGAATCACATATATATCATTCAATGTGGTCTCGAAATAAACGACATAATTTGTGATTCAAACTTGCAACTATTGCAGACAAATTATTGTTATAGTTAAGATTGTTATTGCTATATACATTTTGAAACTATTCGTTTTCTACGGTGTGTAAGTTATTTCATCATACCATAGCTGCAATGTTTATTGAAGACAATTTGATAAAGTGGTTGTGGTGGAAATATAAAACATTTAATATATTTTGCAAGTGTTTTAAAAGGTTTATGACGGTAATAACGGTATCAATCTAACACATATAACAGCAAATGTTTGGGTTTTTTTTGCTACACAGGAAAATTTAATTTTTACGAGATGAAGGACTTGCATCGCGTCTTAGGACCGATATTTTTCTTCAGCTACGTCGTTCTCGTGGTGTTTATTCTGCTCAATATGTTCCTTTCTATTATCAACGCGGCTTTCAGTAAGGTACGTCATGAGACGGAAACAATTGACGGAGAGTTGGAAATTGTTGAGTTCATGATGGAACGTTTCAAGAGATGGACTGGTTTCTCCGAGCCGCGTATCAAAGCTGAGAATAAGCAATACAACTACATTGAAGGTTTGGTTTAGTGATTTTAGTATCATGTTTTCTGTCCTGTGTTATTGTATATACAATTTCTATTTTGAGGAAACCATCATTATGTGTTGTTTGGCTATGATGCTAAAGACTATATGAAATGGTTAAAGCGAATGTTGCAGGAAATCGTAATTGGACCACTTTATTCTAAATTGGTCAAACTTGATGCTTGTTGTAATAAAACTGATCGTTTTATTAAATGTAAACAAATTCTTACTTACCTTACTTATTTACCTTACCTATCTCATCCGCATGTTCTTATTGTTCATGGAAGTTGGAATGTGAAGTTCACTTATAGCCTACATAAGAAACTAAAAATGTCCCCTAGTAAATTCCGTAGTCAATAATCTTTTCCCTTTCTACAATGTTATCAAAGTAAAGTCAATACAATACAAAAATGATAACAGTGCATTGTTGTAATACGTTCCAATTACCACATCCCCGTATCACTACCGTCATCATTTTGTAATTATTTTAGGTATTGACCCGATGGACAAAGCTTTTGATGATCTGCGCATTAAACTGAACAACATGGTGGATGAATTACACGTGCATATCAAAAAAGCGCGGGAAGAAGACGCAGACTATCGGTACGAAGACGACTACGACTACGAACATTCGGATAGACGAATATTTGTCAGCTAAAAAAGTCCAATAATTTAACTTGTGTTCATACAAGAACGTCCCCGTTTTCATTATACTATCTTGAGTATTTAGCTTAGGCTGACTTCAAACCATCTCGGAAATGGGCAAGACGGGCGAGAAAACAAATGTGCGCATGAGCAGGTGTATAATGTGAGTGATGTATATATAGCATACAACGAACGGTGAATCTTGGGTAATTTGACGACAATGTGGAACTTTCGTCACTTTATTTAAAGTAAATATAAATCAGTGTCGTATATAAATCAATGTCGTAGAGGGACATTAAAGACCTTGGAAATAAACGCGTATACATGTATTTCAAAGTATAGATATTTGAACGGACGAAATGTACGTGTAAAGAAACATTCAAATAATGAAATTTAACTGAATAAAAAATGAACTGACGACGGTATAGATTAGAAATCTGAAGCAAAAAAATGATCCAAGTTAATACACTAGCAACCAAAAGTATTAGGACACTTGGTTATGGTGTAAAAATCATCCCATATATTAAATTTGGAGTGTAATATTTCACTACGCCATGAACAATTGTGGTGCTGCATCTCTTCTCATTAATACATTCATGTTTCCTGCAACATCTGCTTATTCAATTCCATGGATTTGAAGAAAATATGAGCCTTGTTCAAATCCCCATACATATTTCCCATTGGAAATAGCTCATGAATAATTAATCAATCTAATTATAACCAATGTACTCCTATGGTGGGTAGTCTAACAATTGTGACCCAAGTAAGACTAATCCCAATATTGCCACTAGTCTTTAATCTCTCACAGATATTGACACTTGATCTCTTTATTCATCTTAAAAAATAAGATATTTGGGATGGAAATTTAGATTCATTTTGACACCTTTACTTTCATATTTTAAATGGAAACCATCCAAATTCTCATAGCGCCCAGGTGACCTGGGCACACTACACTGTTCTAATTCATTTCAGCGTAACTTAACATTTTTATCAAGCTAATTTGACTTTTAATTAACTAAATTCATAAAAGTGCGAAAAACTTAAATCACTGAAATACTGTTATAGATGTTTTCTTTTAAATGTCTTAAGAATATCCCAAATTCATATAAACATACATTTTAGAACTTTACATTAAACTTATAATCCTATAATACCAAAAGTCTAACACAGTAGTTCAGTGGATTCCCAGTGTTTTCTCTCAATGTGCAACTGGCAAGGTGTCCTAATACTTTTTGGTTGCTAGTGTACTGTGCCGGAGCCCGTGGCGTTCACTTGACAAGACCCTGCATGTGCTATACATGTATGCACTTAGCACTTGTGCGTGACTGCCACTAGTGAAATGTACCGGAATAATAATGTTGATATATGACATTATTACGACGAATTTAAGTAGCCTTGCCCGGCAGGAGAGATTAACATGAAGCGATACTTATGAAGTTTAAAGCAAGCGCAAGATGAACTAACTGATAAGCATATATTCTATAAACAAAAGCACTGATCATAATCAATAAGATATACCGTCCTCATCCGTCAGAGAGGTTTTTGCTGTAAAACATGTTAATAGTTATACTCCGTATGCCAGTTAGATCGTGTATCATGTAGGCCTATAATATCGAAATAGATGTACCGGAAATGTGGTGTAATAAATTCATTGAAAATGACTAAATGTTCAATAAATCGAGTTAATTGTGCACAACGATATAAGCGGTGTATGTTCTGTTCTGATCACTTTTTTTTGGCTATGATATTTTTTTACATCAATATATTTTGATATCAGAAAAGTCCCCATAATTGTCTCATTATGTCATTATGGTTTTATTTGGCTTTAAATCACAGCCCAGAGAATTAGCTTTCATTTGCTTTAAAATGAACAAAATCGGATATTCCTCTGCAAAGTTATGGTCAATTTTGCGCGTCCAAGTCCGTCGCGAAGTCGAAAATTTCGTATATTAACGCATGTATTTAATTATGTATTCTATAGATGAGGTGACCGTTGTTTACATTTAGGACGCCCTCTGTTGATTTGAGACAAAACACACCGGGCAAGAGTTCCTATAGTTTACATAGGCTAGATCAGGTTTTCTAACTAGATTATGGTGTCACAGCAAATTGTTATCAAAACTGTCTTTAAACTTGCTTAGGAATGCTACAAGCTATCGCATTTCACAAAACAAAAAAAAAAATGAGTTTTACAATTCATTAGAAAGACATTTCATGTTGTCTTCATTCACTTTACTGTATATTCTGCCTGGAGGGAATCAACAGAGGGTGTCCCATTTGTAAATACATGACGTCACCGGTCACACCATCTATTGTTTTAAGTATCTCCTTGCTAGTCAAAAATGTCACATTTTATTTGATTACTCTAATAACTAATGCATTTAGTGTTCTAAGATGCCTAAAATAAGTGAAAACTTCTTTTTTAAATCAAATTTAGTTAATTTGATACAAAAAATGACGATTTGTTACATTTAATGAGTATTAATTATTCGTATTTACTAATGACCCGACTTTTAACTGGCGATATCTCCGTAACTAATTTCGACCATTTTGCGACCGTGCGCACAGGATATCTGAAGAACTAAAGGGGCTAGGACCTTCAAATTTGGCCAGAATACTGTTAATAAGATAAGCTTTAAAATGAAGTAGAATGGAGACTCTAACCCTATGAGAACATATTTTTTTACATCTTCGTAAACAATTTTTTCTTTTCTTTTTCTGGTGAACACAAAATCAAATACTTACCCTAGTTAATAGTGTCCATTTGCTTAGATTCTAGTTCATCCTATAGCCTTATTAATCAGCTTTCATTTGCTCTTTGTCCCAATACTCTACGATAAATAGTTTTTGAGATATCTTGCGCGCAAGGTGTCCTCGTAGTAAAAAAGATGATCCAAGATGGCCGCCGTTATGACCGACCAAGTAGCGATATTTTTTTAACCTACAACACTTAAGGTTTAAGTACATACCCAATTAACATTAACCGTACCATTAATATTGGAGAAAAATTAGTTTTAGTAAAATGTGCTCTCAACCCCTAATTCCCCCTTAAGGGCCAGAAATGTACCATTTAGAAATTATAGGCTAAAATGTGTTAAATTGCTGCCAAAGGTGGCCAGTTTGTGTACTACTCAATGGGCACATTTCTTGTGACCTTGTGCTTCTTAATAAGAACCATTAGAGTTATGTTATGCACCTTAAACTTTGGAATGCGAAAATTCTAAGGATGACCGTTTATGTAAAATAGATAGTTGATAACCGGGCCAGCATTAAGATATACCTTTAATATACAAATGCATGGGTTATTACCACTCCATCCAGTGATTGATGATATTGTATATCTGAAGAATTTTTTTTTTTTAAGTTAGAAAGACGCTAAAGACTCTATGATTGAGGTGGCCAAGAGTGTCTGTGATGGTATAGGAATGTCATCGATGGAGAGCGTCTAATAGTCCTCAGGTTTCATATGACGTGGCTTTGCTAGCTAACTCAGCGAAGGAAATGAAGGCCTAACTAAACTGTCGGAATACGGAAAGCAGAAAAGTTGGTCTAAGAATGTACAAAGGAAAAAACGAAATTAATGACTAATTTTCAAACAAAGGAGTCCATTGAAATCGCGCGACAAGGAATCGATAGAAAAGGTAGAAAGTTACAAATATCTTGGAAAGGAAATCAAAATGGAGGTTTTACGAGAGAGGAAGTCATGATAAAAATCAAGACAGGCTGGAGCTGCTTCGGCAGAAACGAAACCATTTTATGCGATGAAACCATACCAATAACATTAAGTACAAGGGTTTTCCATCAATGTGTGCTACCTACCATTACATACGGTGCCGAAACTTGGTCAACAACCAACAAATTGAGCAGAAACTTCCAGTAGCGCAGGGAGCCATGGAAATGAGGATGTTAAATATAACAATACGAGACAAACCAAAGAACACTACCGTTCGTAATAAAACCAAGGTAAAAGACATCATTAAAAAAAATCAAGGAAATGAAATGGAGATTGGCAGGACAAAATGATAATCGGTGGACAATAATAAGAACAACCGAGTTGCAACCCCGTACAGGCAAAAGGAGAAGAGGCAGGCAAAAACAAAGATGGAGAGACGAGCTAGCCGAATACAGAGGAACGACATGGACAAGAGAAGCACAAGACAGACGCAGATGGAAGATGCTGAAAGAGGACTTCAGCCTACAGAGGTTGACGAAAACTAGGTAAAGGTAAAGGTAAAGATTGTCTTTAATCTACAATTATGTCATAATCCGATTAAATTTAAATCATTTTTGGTTTGAAGTACGGGAAATGAGTAGTGAGTGCGGTATATAAATTACAGTGTGTCAAAAAATGGGTCCAATTATTGGAAAGCGTATAACTTGATATAGGCCTATAACGTGAATTTCGTCTGATGGTAAGAGAGTGTATGTATCTGTTATTTTATTGTCTTTAAGTTCATGTCAATCCAACGTAAACTCTTTAGATACACAGTGTTAGAAAAATGCGTGCGATGCATGCATTTGCAATGTTGTCATTAGGCAGATAATAGTGATATCTGGTTAGAGGATTGTGGGGTAAATGCAAAAAAAATCAGATAAAATTAATCCAAGTACTGACTTCTAACTGTGATGAATCCCTAAGTATTTCAACTGGAGTATGAAATACTGCCCTCTATAGTTTGGACAGTGAAAAGGATGACAGCTGTGTTTAGCCAGCAGGAGAATCAATGGCGACCACCATGATAACACACACATGTGCTAGCTGAAGAAAAGACATCAGCTTCCATTGCAAAACGATGCGTTCTTCTCCTCAAACTTTTATTTAATATTCAACCTACTAAGGATTTGGTAACTGGTGTATATATAACAGGCCTGCAACGCAGAATGCTACTGTAGCTCTTCTAATGGAACATTTCCCCAAAATGCATGCATGCTTATTTATTTAGACTAGTCTTAGGCCAAGTCCGGACATTTATATAATCGTGGAACGAGTAGAAGACTCTACTTATTCCAGGACATGAATATTGTTTATTATTAATGACTATTCATTTGTATCTAAGTTGAATAAACCTTATACTTGATTTGATAGTTAAAGCCAGAGACGTTTGTTGTTGTTTATACTTTTTAGTGAACTCGATAGGTTTTTCGACCTTGATCACTTGCTACGCCAGTCATGGCTAATAAGCTAAAATGTAGCGGTGATCGTAACAGAATTGGGGGCTCGTCCGGGATACAAACGTGTCACGCTTTGATGGTCAAAAACAAGGAGATAAGCTTATAGACTAAAAAATAAGGTCATGAGTATCAGGTCTTATAATAATAAGAGACCATCATACATACATGTATAACATTATTATCAGGTCAAATTGTAGGCCATATACATGTATTCAAATATCATCATGCCCATAGGTCATGATTATCAGGTCTTAAAAATAGACTTTCATAAGTTTCGTCTTATCATCATGCCCATAGGTCATGATTACCAAGTCTTAAAATAGACTTTCATGAGTTTCGTCTTATCATCATGCCCATAGGTCATGATTACCAAGTCTTAAAATAGACTTTCATAAGTATCATCTTATCATCATGCCCATAGGTCATGATTATCAGGTCTTAAAATAGACTTTCACATAAGTATCATCTTATCATCATGCCCATATAGGTCATGATTATCAGGTCTTAAAATAGACTCGCATAAGTATCGTCTTATCATCATGCCCCCATAGGTCATGATTATCAGGTCTTATAATAGATCTTTCTACATGGATTGAGTAATTGTCAGAGTCAGACCCATAAGAGGTCATGATTATCAGGTCTAAATATAGACCACCATGCATGTATGAAATTATTGTTGAAAGTACATGCCCATAGAGGTCATGATTATCTGGTCTTAGTATATATTAAGTTGTTGTCAATTCAAAGAACGATACGACATTTAACATCCAAAGTTAAATTTAAGTCAGAACAAGCCGAAGCCCCTGAGTCTGCACCGTTAGGTAGTTGGAACAAGCCAAAGCCTCTGAGTCTGCACTTTTTAGTCAGAACAAGCCAAAGCCTCTGAGTCTGCACCTTTAGGTAGCTGGAACAAGCCAAAGCCTCTGAGTCTGCACTTTTAGGTCAGAACAAGCCAATGCCGCTGAGTCTGTACCTAGTATTATATATACATGCAATGTTTGCAGTTAACAGGACCAAACTATATTAGAGTGTTGGACCCTGAATCTGAAAACATTTTAGGGAAAGTGGTAAAAAACACTAAACCCAACTAATTTAAAATGTTCTTATATAATTCTGAAAACATTTTAGGGAAAGTGGTAAAAAACACTTAGCCCAACTAATTTAAAATGTTCTTCATTCTGGTAAAACATTTTAGGGAAATTGGTAAAAAACAATAAGCCCAACTAATTGAAATGTACAAATATTCTGAAAACATTTTATGGAAAGTGGTAAAAAACACTAAACCCAACTAATTTAAAATGTTCTTCATTCTGGTAAAACATTTTAGGGAAAGTGGTAAGAAACCCACTAAGCCCAACTAAATTAAAATGTTCGTTATTCTGGAAAAAATAATAAGTGTGTCATATTATGTTGTACAAAAATGTTGATAAATTAAATATGTACTCATGAATAACATGTCATAATAAAATAGACAATTGACTCAGGACATGATGCACGTCGATTGGTCTGCATGGAAAATAGACATAGACTCTAAAGTAAAAAAGATGAATATCGCTGAATATGTAGTCGCTGATTTCAACTGGGATGAATGATAAAAGGACAAGGGTTTCTTCATCAGCCGGATAAAAGAACAATAGATTCTTCATCAGCCGGATAAAAGAACAATGGTTTCTTCATCAGCCGGATAGAAGAACAATGGATTCTTCATCAGCCGGATAAAAGAACAATGGTTTCAGCGTTATGAAAGAACAATGGTCTCCGCATCAGTTGAATAAAAGAATAATGGTTTCTTTGTCAGCCATACGCATGTAACACTAATAGACACTTTTTGAAGTAACAGCTTCACTCTTAAACTGCAAGTTGGCAGTTAAGACCGATGATAGAAACATTATGCATCGCAGTTAACACTGATAAACACTTTGTGAAGTAACAGCTCCACTCTAAACTGCAAGTTGGCAGTAGAGATCAATGAAAACATTTCAAAGTGATAGTTCCTTCACTATAAACTGCAAGTTGGCAGTTGTTACGCGGATGGAAAGTCGCACCTCATTCAGATTATGAGAACAATTCCAGCATCTGTCAGTGATGGATACTATTAACTGTTCAACGGTATCATCTTAAGTGATAATGCAACGAGCGAGTACATTGTTTATTGTACTGTGCAGCGCTTCAATATATTATTTGGAGTGATATTGCAATGGACACTATTACCAGATCGGTATTTCATTGATATCATCATGAGTATTCAGACGACGAAAGTTTTGTTACACTACAACTTTCTTTCTTTTAAAGGGGGAGATGTGATGAATCCCTAAGTATTTCAACTGGAGTATGAAATACTGCCCTCTATAGTTTGGACAGTGAAAAGGATGACAGCTGTGTTTAGCCAGCAGGAGAATCAATGGCGACCACCATGATAACACACACATGTGCTAGCTGAAGAAAAGACATCAGCTTCCATTGCAAAACGATGCGTTCTTCTCCTCAAACTTTTATTTAATATTCAACCTACTAAGGATTTGGTAACTGGTGTATATATAACAGGCCTGCAACGCAGAATGCTACTGTAGCTCTTCTAATGGAACATTTCCCCAAAATGCATGCATGCTTATTTATTTAGACTAGTCTTAGGCCAAGTCCGGACATTTATATAATCGTGGAACGAGTAGAAGACTCTACTTATTCCAGGACATGAATATTGTTTATTATTAATGACTATTCATTTGTATCTTAGTTGAATAAACCTTATACTTGATTTGATAGTTAAAGCCAGAGACGTTTGTTGTTGTTTATACTTTTTAGTGAACTCGATAGGTTTTTCGACCTTGATCACTTGCTACGCCAGTCATGGCTAATAAGCTAAAATGTAGCGGTGATCGTAACATAACCTATATAATCGCGCTATGACAATATGTGTGGGCTAGCTCCGACTGAAGTACAGGGTGAGTCAAACTATTCAGGTCCTGTTTTTAAAAAAATCAGGAAAAATACTCTTCATGGCCATATTAACGAAAAAGCGCGAAATACAAAGTGTTCCAAATATGCACCCATTTTCCATTGTAGGCATTGTGAATACCAACACGCCATTGATTGACATATTCAAAATGCGTGCGTTAAACATTTGCATTCATAGAGATACCTTGGAAGTTGGAACAGATTACATTTCATAGAATTTGGGAAACTTTGCACATATCTCCCGTTTGGAATAACCAATTTGAATGAAATAAAAGTGAAGTTATAGCTGACAATGCGTTCTTACTGTGCATATCAATAAATATATTAATGCTTGCGTATTAATTGTTTTAAAATATCGGTAAAATCGGGACCTGAATATTTTGACTCACCCTGTATGTAAAAGTTTTGTTCATTCGATGGACGACTGCTATCCAGTCAATTTTGGGGTAAATTACCTTTAACCTATTTATGAAAGGTTCATTGTACTGATCCAATAACATGTACTCACGTGTACATTTCGGATACGTCTGTATCCTTTGTCAACACTTGTGGTAGTGACGATCTTGACGACTCTTTAGAGTTGCCAGTTGATTTATCATCAGGGGATTTTTTTTCCCGATGATAAAAGATCATCGTAAACGTGCGTGAGAAAGTACTGCCCCTCGTCTCGATTCATTGTTGAGGCCCTTCTCTTTCTGATCTCTATAGAATGATGATTGTCACTTTTGAAACTGGACCCACGACCATTGAAATGACAATAACTCCGCTCCGCAACATCGTATCTCATCGATCGAGGTGTCAAAATACGCAGAACAAAATGATACACTTGGTTATTTGCTTCGATTAATGCATACCCTTTCGAGCCATCATATATTGAATCATTTCTAAGTGTTTCGATACTTTTTGTGAGCAGTACAATTCACACCGGGCACAATGTTTGACTGGGGTTTTTCTCTCGCTCATACAAACTTTACACCTTTTTCAATGCCAGATTTAATGAATAAGATAGATAATACAAATCACTCCAATTATCCCGAACAAGTCCCCTAACCCTACCACACAGGGTAGCCATCGTCTCTTACAAGGACTATTCAGTATGTTCAGGAGAACCACAGCCAAATATATATAACAATCTATAATTTTGGCAATAGTTATTGATGATCATTTCATTTGCATATAACTGTATAGTATATTGATCCATATTGATTACAAACTGCGAATAGTTTCTAGTGTTGAGTATAACGGTACATATTATCGATCAAAATAAGAAATGACGTTTTCTACAATAGAGTCCAAAGGATGCCACAAAGACAAAATGTCATTGCGATTAAATTTTGAAAAGTATTTAATTCACTAGGTTTCTTTTTGTATGTGATTATTCCGTTAGAGATTCCATTAAACATTATTTTGCTGTATGGTCTTTTATACCATATAAACTCCAGAAAACGGCTCTTACTCACCAGACACGGCCAAATAAAATAATTGCTACAGAAAGTTGAGCGTAAAGTGTATTTTATCTGAAATCAATAAATTACGATTATTTTGATTGTTGAAATGTAGTACTCATAATTGTTGTGTTCTAACCTGATCTATTAGACGGGTCCAATAAGTAAACGCACTCCCGGAAGATGATCAATATACTCTCTACCCTAGTTTATTTATTTATTTGAACATACGCTTTTAAAACAGCGGCACCCGTCTATCCGACGGTGCGTTCATATACAGAAAATTACAAGATTAATACACAATTATATACACAAATTACAAAGTTTTACCATGAGATAGATACATATTATATACAGACACAAAGTCAATCATACAAAATTGATCTGAAATTATGTCAGGCACACGTGGAAAATGGCACTATACATGTATATACATGAACAAATATATTAAATTCAATCGTCATTGTTTGCGCATTTCGTCTCTAATCGTGCCTTCCATGCACGCTTGGAGAAGGACTTACAAAATGTGTCAAATACATGGTAAAAGTCGTTAACATTGCTTATATTACAAAATGTGGTGTATGTACTACCTAGCATTAATTTATATTTTACATCAAGATCGCTAGAGATAAATAGCACCCATACATCAATACCATTTAAGTCAATTAGAGCCTTTTCTAGATTATTATATTCATTAGTTCTTATAGCATTAAGTGACATGCAAGTGAAAAGAAAGTGTTTTGTATCCTCAACACCATTATTACATAATTGACAGGTGCCATTATTATCAGGGGTCCATTTACTCACTTTGGACTCTAATGGTAGTGTATTTGAACGAATCTTGAATTTAAGACAAGCCCCATAAAAATCAATGTTATCTAACAAGTATGTCTCCATGCCTGGAGTGTACTTAATACTCAAATAATCTGTAAGAGAGGATTTGGATTTGACATCTTCTTCCCATTCAATGTTAGATATATTATTGATCGCGCGTTTAACTGAATTGGCCCAATGAGGATTCAATGGAGCTCTACCAGACTTCGCTGAATCAATGATGTCAATTAGGTCACACTTGTGCAAAATATTATGAATACAATATAAGAATTTGTATCGAAGTTTAATTGGCTCAATATCCAAACTTAGCATTGTGTTAATAAGTAATTTTGGCCAGCGATGTTGCTCCATGTCAATGATACGTGCGAAATATTTTGCTCTAAAGCCATCTTGAATTGTGGAAATTGGTGTCGAATTGATGCTACCTGAGAGGGGGTGAAGTGACATTGATTAGAACAGCTTGTCAGGTATTGATCATATCCTGAGAAGTTTCGAAGACTTGCACAATAAGCCAAATCAGACACCATCTTGAAAACATTAAAACGCCATAGCCTAGGAATGTACAACACCTAGTACCAATAATATTATTGGTAGGGGTGAAATCTAAGAACAACCCGACTATTCTTTGGTGAATGATATGTTACGATAAGACAATAACGCATAAATGCGTGAAGAATCCTTTGAGTTATGACAAAAATGAAAGAAATTGGATTTTGGCGAGTGGGAGAACCAGCCATATTGATACTAGCAAAGGTAAGATTTCATAATTTTGTATTACTATTATTGTATATACCATTACACTAATGAAGATAATTAAATTAACTACTTATTGTAGCATACTTTAGTATACCTTAGGGTTTTAACGATATAATCTAGGTACAGACCCGTGTAGGGTATCAGGTTTCTCTCGATTATCCTGGTTATTGGCATGAAAATCTGAACACCAGGGTTTTGTTTGATGGTAGTATAAGGATGAATTTATAAATTCTTAAACAGCTAAGTATGTTTAAGCAATTCCCATTGGTTCTCCGAGAAATCGGCGACATATAATGTGAAAACTCAACACGGCGTACATTAGTTAGCGTGACCACCCTCACGCAGTGCGTGGTAACTGTAGTTTTGTTCCATAACGCGCACTTCTGTAGGGGTCACACTACTAAATAGAGCTCCATAGGGTTATGTACAAAAACACTGATATAAAACTCTGTGTTAGACCACTAAATTGCGAAATTGGACCTTGTAGAGTGATTTTTTCTGAAAGATGATCACATTTTCTCACCAAAAAGTGAAAAAAATAGGTAGGTGAACCTGCTCGATTTTTCAAAATACGCCCATGGAGTTGACTACCTCTCTGACGAGCTTGGAAATGCCGCCGTAATCGTCAATGTTTCCAGTAAAAAACACAAATTTGAGAGATCTCTCAAAATTTATCTAGATGATATTCACAGTTTATAGTCAGGGTGCATGTAGGTGATGTCCCATTAATCATAATTAATCAAAAATCATAGGCATTTACGCAATTGTATAACCGTCAAGTTTTTTTAATTGAGGATTTTGCCATGCATATTTTCCTATTCTAGCTTTAAACACCGCCCTTAAGGTTAGGGGATACACCATTTAGTGTAGTGCACCCTTAAGGAAATTGATATTGTGCTAAATGTACTTGAAATGTATTGGAATAGTTACCTTGAATCCTTTTGAACATTTTGTGATCATTTTAATGATATTTCCATGTTGTTATAATTATGTATGAGTGGAATTTGTCATGTATGGATACCTGCTATCTACTGAAGATAGCAAAATTAACATAGCAATATTACATTTTGTGAGGACAGCTACAATCCTTTTTAAAAGAAATACTTGTCAGGACAGCGTTCATCCTTTTTAAAGAAATTATTGTTGTATTGAATGTCTAGGTGTGTTTTTACTGACAGGGGTAGGGTACATGCACTGTGTTGTTGTACAAAAATAATCAAAATAGATTCCAAAATGATAACGTTGGTGACTTTCCCCACCAATGTTCAAATTTGATGAATTAATCTACAAAATAACAGAGCAGATGTACACTTAATCAGGTCAGACTTGTTTATCATTTAACTTACCTGTTAAATGGTTTTGCCTCCAGAATGCAGGCATTATACACAATACCTTCATGGATGTGACCCTCACATCTTGAAATAGTTTTACAACTTGAGCTTAACTTAGTAACACAACATAAGCTTAAGCCTACTCTATCCATCATCAATGCATGGAATAATAAAAAAAAATAAAAAAAATAAGCTTACTTCATAAATATTTCAAATGAGGCCAAATTTTACTCAAGGCTTCATAGTAAGTTACTTTTATGCTCCGTATCACCCCCCCCCCCCCCCCCCATGTACCCCATTAAAGTGCTTACTTGACATTTTTTACCCAAGTGGTGCACCTTAAAACTGTGCAGGACTGCTGCATTTGATCCGACATTGTCCGGTCAGACTGAGATGAAAGGCAGCGGTTTGTTTAAAAATCATCCTTTTCTCTCTAAATAGCATAGAATTACAGTTTCCAATAGGCTTACTTACAAAACACGTCAAAATAGGTCAAATTAAGGCAACAATTGGATCGAAACAATCTCATTCTGGTCGAAAAATCCTTGTTTTACAATATTTGTCTCGAATAAAATTCAAAACAGCTGATTTCTGACCTAATTTTACTTAATAATGAGGTCAAGGGTCAAATATGGCCGAATTCCCTTAAGGGGTCACACTACTAAATAGAGCTCCATATGGTTATGTACAAAAACACTGATATAAAACTCTGTGTTAGACCACTAAATTGCAAAATTGGACCTTGTAGAGTGATTTTTTCTGAAAGATGATCACATTTTCTCACCAAAAAGTGAAAAAAATAGGTAGGTGAACCTGCTCGATTTTTCAAAATACGCTCATGGAGTTGACTACCTCTCTGACGAGCTTGGAAATGCCGCCGTAATCGTCAATGTTTCCAGTAAAAAACACAAATTTGAGAGATCTCTCAAAATTTATCTAGATGATATTCACAGTTTATAGCCTCAGGGTGCATGTAGGTGATGTCCCATTAATCATAATTAATCAAAAATCATAGGCATTTACGCAATTGTATTACCGTCAAGTTTTTTTAATTGAGGATTTTGCCATGCATATTTTCCGATTCTAGCTTTAAACACCGCCCTTAAGGTTAGGGGATACACCATTTAGTGTAGTGCACCCTGTAGTGCGTCTTACTGCGCTTTTCCTGCATGCTTATGCGGCGCATTACGCCAACGCATGGCGTACTCACTGCACGGGAATGGATGGAATATTTGTAGGTTATTCGATACTAACAGGGGTAAACGTTGAAAGATGTGGGCAATTAAAGGTACACATTTGATTAAATAGGCCTAAATGTCTAAAGTATGACAGTTTACAAATTAGAATAAAGGTTCTTTATAGACCGTACCCGTTATATATTGTCAGACATAAATGCGTTCGGTAGTATTATTTTTTGCGTAGAACAATTAAAATAATATTGCCGCCCGCAGTTAGGTTCGACAATATAGGCCTTATCACGGGTACGGTATAAAACAATACATTTACTCTCTATTATTGATGTACGTTTAAATAAACTTAAAGCGTATTAATTCGTCGCTGTTCTGACATACCGGCACATCACTTTACTTAATTCTGGTGTGATGTGCCGGTATGTCAGAACAGCGACGAATTGATTGGATTTTGGATAAAGTTATGATGAGATATATCTATACACATTCGTTGAACACTTTTAGAATTATTGTCATATTCTACTAATTTAGCGGGGAACTCATTTCTGATAAACAACCTCTGATATGATTTTAAAGTTTGTTTTAACACTTTCCACGCGGCTATTAGTTTATCATACACAAAACAGAGTTTTCGGAAACCTTTCCTAACTTTCAATGGCTATCTCAAGAATTACTGAACCAATACTAGGAATGTTTGTACTTATTTCAATGCATTTCTCATGGTGATTTTAAAATTTTTAATGAAATTAAATAATGTTGATATTTTTGAACATTTTGTGAATTTTTGGCATGTCGTCTTCAGACGCCTGCCCCGTGGAAAGTGTTAAGTTATTGTTCAAGCAACTCATGTATCATTGATTAAAGGAAGGGTCCCAAGCAAGCACAACATTGAGCATTATTTGTTAGAAAAATAATTATCGAGCCGAAATTTCGTAATTATATAGAACAAAACACCATACTAGTCACAAAAATGAATAAAAACTGCCATCACTCAATATTCAATTTTTAAAATTCGCGGCGATCGAAAGTCCCCGTGTCGATGACGTCATGGGTATCGGTGCTAAAATTTGCGCATGTGCATTGTATAACTATGACATCATCGACACTGGGACTTTCGATCGCCGCGAATTTTAAAAAGTGCATGTTGAGAAATTGCGGTTTTTATTTGTTTTTGTCCTAAGTGTGGTGTTTTGTGCTATATAATTACAAAAGTTGGGCTCGATAGTTATTTTTCTAACATATATTGCACACTTTTATGCTTGCGGGACACCTCCTTTAAGGTGGGCACTAACCTGTCAGAGTCAAAACTTATAGTTGGCCCAAGTACCTACACTGTGGGATCAATGACACTATAAAGAGTCAAGACTATTAAATAAAAACGATTGTATTGTGCAATATATCAAGTTAATAGTTCTCTATTCGATTAAAATCACTAAATAAAAATGATAATGAGTAATTGACATATGAGTATAATACAATTTACTTGACTTGTCGAGATGAGTACATGTTCTTTCACAATGCCAATCTATATCATCATTGAATCCATCTCAGAATCCATCCTGTTAACATCTTTTTATTGATAGTCAATCGTCAATATCAATATCAAACTTGGTTTGATATTGATGTTCAATATCAATATCAAACTTGATCCTGTTACTCGTGTTTAAAGGCATATTATGTGATCTTTTCCAGAGAGCGCCCTCTATTCATGATTTTTTTTAGAAAGTAGATTTTCTTGCAGATTTACATTTCTGATCATAAATCGTACATACATTCCAAGTTACAGAGCGATACGATTCCTAATTACCTCAAAATCATGGTTTTAGAGTGAATTTAGACTAGAATAAAATAAGTTGTCGGATATCCGACAGTTTATTTTCACTCTAAAACCATGATTTTGAAGTAATTAAGAATCGTATCGCCCTGTAACTTGGAATGTATGTACGATTTATGTTCAGAAATGTAAATCTGCAAGAAAATCTGCTTTCAATTTTGTTTTCGATGTTGAGGGCGTTCCATGGAAAGATCACATAATATACCTTTAAGGCTATGCATGGACTTGCACCGCAATACATAGTTGACATGCTGACTATCCACACTCCCGCGAGGAACTTAAGATCATCAACAGCGGGTGGCAAGTTATTAAAGCCCCCTTCTGTCAAAGCTATACATACAGCAAAATACGGCGATCGTTCGTTTTCCTCCGCGGCACCAAAGCTGTGGAATCAACTACCATCGACCATCCGCATAATCAAATCCATCGGATGCTTCAAGACTGCACTGAAGACTCATCTTTTCAATCTGTCAGAACATTCTTACAAGTAGTTCCTCATCATTGTTTTGTTTTTGTTTTTTCCTTGTCTTAGTTTTATGAGGTTCTTTAATTCATGTGTATATTGTTCTTTTTATGTTTCACGCTTTGAGGTGTTTCGTAAAGCGCTATACAAATGCGGTTTTATTATTATTATTATTATTATTATTTACAACATATCACAATTTCTGTTATTTATTTATCGCACACTATAAAAATGCCCGACGATACGTTTATGAAGTTTACATTGAAAAGCATAGTAAATACTCCTTATACGACCTTATTCAAATACGAATATGGTATAAAATATTCAATAAGTGCATGCCATTTTATCTGACAGCATTTCACCACAATAAGATATGCAGTCGGAGACATTAGTGTTTCCAAAAGTCATATTAATGAGACAACATCTAAACGAAGCATTATATTATATTACGGAGCACGTTGACCAACACGTTCCTGGCCAGGTGCCTAATGGTAATAGAAGCTAACTTAAATGTATTATAAAGCTAGTTTGAACAAAATAATTCAAAACAATGAGTTCATATTTTTTTGATAATGTTTGCAGATGATAATTAAAATTTAAGGACCCTTCATTGAATGAAACGCCAATTGATGAAGAAGATATTTATGGGAATGGCATGCTTCAGATTGTTATGGGAACGTTTCGTGTTTGTTTTTGAATAAGTGTCCATGTAACTTACCATGCTTATGATACACAGACTGTAAACTAGAGGTTATCCTTGTGCAACGGACTACAAAGGGGAATCGCACCTGGCCTATTCTACGTTCAATTGAATCGGTGCATGACGTCCAATTCATTGTATGATCCGTGTTACCAATTTGGCCTATCGAGGGCTCAGAACCACAAGGGCTTATCTCCATTTTGACCATTTTGAGAAAAAGACTATTGAAGATTTTGAAACACATTGGGGAGATGGAGATGAGGCCTTGTGATACTGGCTATAACTTTGAAAAGGGTTGTGTTATGGAGATAAGGCTGTGTGTTACAGCAAAGAGAATTTCTTTCTGGAAATGTTGATACCAAAATCTCATTTTTAAAAAAAAATGGAGATGAGGCCTTGTGTTTCTGAGTCCTCGATCTTAGACACAGTTTAAATTTCCGACAAGATGGCAGCTAATTCAAAACACGGATAACCTCTACATGTATATGCTTTATAACACATAACAAGTCATACAACGACAAATGTTTTGTTTATTAAGTATGATTACTACAGTATTACTATACTAGGCTATATTATTACAGTTGGTCCTTCATAGTACCATCAAAGAGGTTTAATGTTCAAGATAATAAAGCATATCGCATTTTGCTTGTGTATTGATCAATCACTAGAGCATCTCTTTTTCCCCTTTTCATTCCAGTTGTTGCTAGTGTTGATGGTTCAGCTTGCGCTTGCAGGTGAGTTATACTAGATAGAAAGTCAGTTATCTTTATGATAATTCAAATAGGAATATGCCAACATAAATGATTATGATCATCGATAAAATTCAGAAAATAACTGCATTTAAAGACTATGTATATAGACTTATAGGAAGTTGAGTGCATTCACTTAGCTGTTTGTATTAGATTTCGACTTTGATAATATGATTAAGCAATGTAAAGTTCCCTACAGGCCTCACACCACCAATTAAATCGTCATTGACTTACATGCTTAAGAGATCAAATTAAAGTCTGATTTGTTCAGCTATCGAGCGAATGGTTTGTTCAAATCCTTGTTTTCTTTATAGATACTGATCTCTTCCATCAAAAGAACACCCTTTTTTTTGGGGGGGAGGGGGGTGGTTGACCTTCATTTTGTTCCGGAATGGGACGTCAAATACAAGTACACTCTCCAAATTGCTGTCTGCATTCGGTGCATTTGTTCTAGAAGAGGTGAAAAGAGAAAAGTTGTGTCAGTCTTACTTTTACAGAAAATATCAGGGTTCTTTGGTTAAATATTGAGTTTATAGTCTACAAATCACAAATAACAGAAATTTCTTTCATATTAAGAGCACTGTATACCTTTTCTGTACATTTACATTAAATGCAGTGCTGTGTATTGGAAATGCGACTTTTGAAAATGGGATATTTTTCTTTAAATGGAGCAAATCATGGTTTATCTTTGTTGTTAGGGGGTAAATTTGGTATCAAATTATGCCTAAAAGATTCATCTAAATGCCTATCTAGCCTGTTTGGTCAAAAAAATATTGAATGTTACTCAAAATGACATAAACAAAGTGGTATACTTTCTTTTGTTGAACCCTTTACTATTATACTAGGTGTTGATAGCGCGTACAAATTGACTAGGAATATACGGACGAAAATCTTGAGATAATATTCCAAGCTGACTCGATTTTTCACTCTTAATTTGACCCCTGATAGTTTGTTTTCCAAAAACATGCCACCGGCGTAAGGAATAATGACTGTAATGTCATTGGTAAATCTTGTCCTGTGATATCTTATAACGTGTTTCATACGATCTCTTCCATGTCTTGGAAATTCCTTAGCACAAAAGTCAACTGTTACGATTTTTCAAAGTAGTAGACCTAATATCGTTAAAACAACTGATACATAGGATTCAAACTTCTAAACACAAAATGATGTATAAAGTAACTTCACTTCACTGTTGTTCAATTTATCTTCAGATGATCCTTATTGCGCAGACACCGAACAAGCAGTAGTTGACACCATCAAATCACGTTTAGTAACCGATGCCTCTAATCGTTTACTGATCTTTGACGAAGCCGTATTCCAATGTTACGGCCGAGTGAAAACATGGATATACTACAGCGACAACAACGCCGAATGGAAACCAGGAGTCTGGAGAAAAACAGCCAGCAACTATTATAAATTAGTCGGCGAAAATATCGTTCCCGGTACCTCTTCCGGTTACACCGAGTATGAAGTCCCGGATGCAGACCGGATTCGTTTTCAGCCTGGCGATCAGATTGGCTACAGACACTCGACCCCGGCATTGGCCTATGACCTGGGGTTAGATTCTGTGCCGTTCCATTATATGGGGATTAGTGATTATTCCACGGTGCTAGAACCTGGTGTTGTCAGAGACGTTTCTTCAACTGACGAAAGAGCCTATTCTTTAAGAGCAGTATTTGAAGATGAAGGTATGTCAAGGGATAAAGATACATAAATGTCCAGATACCTCGTTATCCTTTATCCGCTCACTAAGTAGAGAATCAGATCCCTGTATATCGCTTCCCTGGCTTTAGATATCACACACACGGGCAAATTGATTACATGAAACACATTTTTAAATGTCAATTTTGAAATCAAAACGATGAGAGTAGTTGCGCTCTTAACTTATACGGAATTGAAAATAAACACGCATTTAAACTTACATTATAATGTTGGGTTGGATAACCCAGACTTCGTCATATCGCAGGATAGTGAGGAAAATAAACTAATTGATCAGAAGAAAAGATATTTTACATTTTGAAGGGATTTTTTTTTTGGGGGGGGGAAACGTCTAGACTTCAAGTAAGTGCCGTAAATAGCTATCTAACTAAAATATTACAGGATTAATGAATAACATGTTTAATTCTATGTTTTAAAGATTTCAGTGTTGAGTGTGCGCAAGACTACCATGGTTTAGAAGTCAAATCCCGCGGCAGTTACGACGGTGTAAGCTACATCATGCTAATGCACAGTCAACCACTGACCTGCTATGGTCAAGTGAAAGCCTGGAGTTTCTGGGCGCAATCCAGGAACGGTGGTTTCAAGGCAGGTGTCTACCGTCCTGCAAGTGACGACGGCAATCAGTACCTGCTATTGGGGGAAACAGAAATTCCATCTGGACACGCCCTCAACAGCCAGGTGACTCACGACGTTGAAAGTAACGACGATTGGATCAGTTTTGAGCCCGGTGATGTGATTGGATTTCGATGGCACAGCTCAGGAACGGCCGTTACACGTGACTCTTCCGGATCAGAAACCATCCTTATGAAATACGCTAGTCATGACGATAATGCTTACAATGGTTATGGAGTCGGAGATACTTTCACCGTAGGGAATGACCTTATCAGGGCTTTCTCGCTGCAAGCTTTATTCTCACCAAAAGGTAAGGTTTGTTTCTACGTCTGCAAAGATCTCCGTTGGCTTAATGCCTGTTGTTCAACATGTTCCAGAAGTATAGATATATCCCATGTTGCCGTTTCCATCATTATAATTCATTAATTATCAGCTAATTCATTGCATGATACCGTGTTACCAAATAGGCCTACATATCATGAAGCAGTTATTATTCCTGACATGACATAAATTGCCCGCTTAGAAGCGCTATTAATTCGGTCTGGTAAACCTATTGTTATCAATTACTACGAGAGGATTGCCTGGTTGTATATTTAAATTCGAGCGGTACTTCTTGCTAACTGCATGGGTGAGTTTCCATTATGTTGTAAATTACATCCACGCTCATGCTCAATGGGCGTTGCAATACAGCCGGTTGGTTGCACACGAGAATTATGTCATATAGCAACCAGCTTTGATGGAAGGCGAATATTTAAATTTGGTGCCAGTTTTTAGGGCAACAATTTATAGCGCTGCTAAGCGGGCCTTGTACAGCGTAATGCAAGGTGGCATCAAATCGGTTATGTGGATAACCTCTATGAATGTAATGATAAACATTACACAAACACAAGCATGCTATAAGTTTAATGATTCGCCGTTCTTTTTTTCTTTTCTTTTGATTACATTCCCCTTCTCCAAAATAGGTTATCTTGGATGTTTTGAGGAGGATTTTGCGGCGAGGGACTTTGGTACGTCCATTGGTAATTTCGATCCTGACTATATGACGGAGGAAATATGCATTCGTGAATGTGCTGCTCGTGAATTCTCGTAAGTAATTTAAAGAGTGCAGTGGTTAGGTCATTGTACAGGGAAGCATTGCAAAATAAACGGCTAGCAAGGGTTCGAATCCAGCGTGATTCTTTGTATAGGTTCATTACCGGATTCACTGCCAATTAATCTTGGTAGGTAACTTTTACAATTAATCACTGGTGGTCAAATCAGATGAGATCAAAATCACAAGCGATTGTCTGTTAAGTCTGTATCACAAATATTAATTTCAAACCTCTCACTTATATAATGGACAGACAATGTACCCCGTGGGTAGTTGGTCCTTTTTTGGTATATAAAGAGCAACATGTGAACAATAGCCCAACAGACATTAACAAAGTAGATGAATTGAGTGATTACAAATCAAACTGGTAACTCAGCTGATGGGCCAATGAATTGGTTCATTGCTACTCAGAACAAATTCCTAATACAAGTAAACACAAATGGGCAGGGTTAAAAAGTCAATGGAAAATGGAAGAAGAATAAGATAAAAGCCCAAACATAGAGAACAGCATCAAAAATATAAATACGAGAAACAATAAATATCTGGAGGTCATTGACATCGAGAGAGCCTATAAAAACTATGAAGAGTTGGAGAGAAGGTATCTGTTCACACGACACTAAAACGACTGGATTCCTTCCTCTAGGATGTTGCCAATAACAGTGTCTGGAAGACTGTTCCACGGTGGAACAGCTGTATAATGAAGCTTCTATCTAAACAGCGAGTTCTGGAGTCGGCAATGAAAGCACATGGGATTGCATTGTAACATTTGAACGCGTAGCACTACGTTCTATGAAACCTTAAATTCGATTGTAATCAAGAAATAATTATTTTATCTTTTTATCATCTCTTTATTAACACAGGTATGCTGCGGTACAAGAAGGTGGTCTTTGCTTTTGCAGTGATAGTTACGGTACACATAGCGTCGGTAACAACACTGCTTGCGACTACCCATGTACGGGTAACGCAAACTTTAATTGTGGTGGTTACTTCTACAATAAGGTGTTCTCTACTCCTCCTGTTTTGATTGACTTCAGACTTGATGAACCAGGTAGGTTTTTTAAATATGTATAGGCCTATGCTTAAATATAAGGACTAACATGCATATTATAACGCATCGCCACGCATCGCCTCGCATCACCATCACCGTCACATTAATATTACTTTAATATAGTGGTGTGAGTTTGAATGTCAACAGGCAATTTGATTTGGGGCTGATTTTCGGCCGATACGCATTGGCCTCTAATGCCCTCTATATATGAAGAGCTTTGTTGCAAAAGGGCCACCAGACCACCCCGACATGTTACTCATTTCTCATTAGTGAATTTGTATTGACAAGTCCATGGAATTATTTAAATTGTTGTATGGCTGTGTTCATTACTGTTTCTATGACATGGATTAGTGCATCCATGCACGCCAATTGAGGCACCAACCAATACAAGCCACATTCCACATAATGAATAGCCATCCATTCAATAAAGCAAAATAAGTAAAAAGACAGAAGTGGATGTAGGCCCTTTTGCAAAACAGCTCTTCATATTATGATTAGTGTGGGCGGGGCTTAATTCATACCTTAAAGTGCGTATGGTCATCGCGTTAAGATATTCAAGCGCGCCCTACACAAAGTTGCTGGCGTATGCGATGTGCGTATAACGTATAGTTGGGATGCGTGTGCTATTGTACGCGTTAATTGTAATCAGGAAGTTAGTAAACAACTCGCGGGATTCGCCGGTTGTATACACGGGAAAATGTATTGTTGTTTGATTAAAATAAATGTAACAAAAAGCGTTATTTTTGTAATAAAAAATCAATGACTGAGCAAAAAAACCATCATTCTAGTTTCCAGCATTCAAAATTATTTGTTACCGACGCGTTGCCAAACTTCCCGATTTTTTTTTTTTTTTGGCAGTTCAATTTATAAACTCATAGAGGACAATTTAGATTTTGAAATCAATATCCAATCAACCTTCGATGGATTTCAGGACACCATTTACTTTAGTCATCCAAGCTCAATTTGTTCCGCACATTTGCGTCTTAATTACAATCTATTCATAGCTATACTATGGTACCCAATATGTAAGCCTATTCAACCTTTTCAGATGAATGGGAATGATCCCGGAATCGTCTTGAAAACTTAAACAATCCTAACAGTTTAAAAGTTGTTAAGATTGTTCTAATTTAGTGTCCCTGCGCCATGCATAAGATACATCAAACAAATCGAGGGTTGAGCTTGAGCGCCAGAAGGCCTTAACTCAAAAAATGCTATTTTGAGATAATCAACATTCAAATATTTGGGACCCATTACAATACACTGTAGTCAAATTAAGAGTGTTTATGAGTTATCTCTTTATGGTTCTGAAAATCTAGGTTATAAGGATTCTGTTTGTACCAAAATATAAATTTGCCCAACAATTGAGTTACGGCCATCTGGCGCTCAACCCTCGATGTGGCTGCCAGTTACTTTTTAACAGTATTGTTGGTCTAATGTTTTTAATAACATTCTATTATTAGAAAAGGGCACTGTGTAACAAATAGTCCTATGTTCAATATATTTGCAAATTCATAACAATATAAGAAAAATGTAGGTAGGATTCACGCAACATGGGTGTTAGGAATCAATATATCAATATTTACCAATCGATCCAATGCAGCAGAAGTAAATATTAAATTATTGATGATATAACGTAACTTGGCTACCTAGCCGCAATCAATAGTTGTAACCATCCACTCCTTATCATAAATAATCGATTATCAGGAATGAAAAATGAAAACATTATTTGGTTAATAAATTTAATTAAAATGTTGAAAAAACCTGTTGATTAAATGAGTAATAATAGCATGTTGGTGAAGCCTTTTGAGTAATTGTACATTAGGAAATAATCTAATAGTCAGGTTTGTTAAGTTAGTTCATGGTGAGCTTACTTGGAGCAATTGGAGAATAAAGGTATTGTTTTAGAGCGTATACCTGTGTTATATTGTCTGTAATAAATGCAGACGTTAATCTTATTTAACTACGACGCCGCAGGCAGCAGACTGGCAGAGTTGTTCTACGCAATAAAATACTACCGAACACATTTATGTCAGACAATATACAGGGTGTCTAAAAAAAACCGTGCACGTGTTTACCCAACTGATTGACCATGAACTTCTAGAATTTGGTGTAAAAATTGTATACATATTGATAGACTTAGCTTTCATATGCCGTTTATTTCATCTAATTTGGTTTTGTCAATCCTAAGATATGATCAATTAACTAAAGCTACCTAAAATCGACGTTGTGCCACTTTTACAGGAAGAATGCTTAAGATAAGCATTAAAACCCTCGTCCTCCTAAGGGAGGGTGGTCACCGATTGCGCTATTAAACACGCAAAGAACAGTGCCACAGGGCGTCTAGGTGATCGCTTTTACATCCCCTGTACTCATTTGACGAAAAGAAATTGAGGGTGCCACCTTTCCCGGGGTAGGGTGAGCCGTCAAAGTCCGATAGTAGGGGGGTGGTTGACACCTTATAATTTCTAAATCGCCATTATGAAAAATATTTAAATTGTATGGTCCTGAATATTATAGCATATGCATATGTTAGAATTACCATTTTCCCTCACTTATAAGCAAAAAACCGGGTGAACTTTTTTGGCGAAGATTTCTATTTTGGCGAAGATTTCACTGTCCAGCGATTACGGCAGGATTTTGAGGTCGGACATATTTGGTGACATCATTGTGACGCTATGCGTGGGATGTTTGTACTTGTTTTGGTGTGTTTGGATTGCGGGAACCCCTAGCTATACTATGGTACCCAAATAAGCATACTCCCCCCCCCCCCCCTCTCTCTCTCCCTCTCCGGAGTAACCCTCTTTCTATTCAATGCAAACTGTAAAGTAGCACAAAGTTGATTTTAGGTAGCTTTAGTTAATTGGTCATATCTCAAGATTGACAAAACCAAATCAGATAAAATAAACGGCATATGAAAGCTGAGCGTTTAGTCTATCAATATGTATACAATTGTTACTCCAAATGCTAGAAGTTCATGGTCAATAAGTTGGGTAAACACGTGTACGGTTTTTTTAGACACCATGTAAGACGGGTACGGTCTGAAACAGGCCTTTATTCAAATTAATCAAATTAGTACCTTTCATTGCCCACATTTACCAACCTTTACTCCTGTTACTGTTCGAATAACCCACAAATATTACATACAATTCCGTGCAGTAGTACATCATGCGCTCAGCGTATTAGGCCGCATGAACACGCACGAAAATTGCAGTAAGACGCACAGCAGAAGTGCACGTTATGGAACAAAACTATTACCACGCAGTGCGAGAGGGTGATCACGCGATTTAATATACGCCGTGTTTCATTGTCTAAGGTAAAGGTCGTCCATTTATCGAAATTCTCTGAGAATCAATCAGAATTGCTTAAACTTTCTTTGCTCTTATAATATATAAATATCTAAAATTGTCAAAACAAAAAACAAAACATGAAGTTTGAGGTGTTGTTGCATAATAGTAGGCATAGTATAGCACTAGTCACGCTTCACAAACCTGCCACACACACATTTCGTGAACTATTAAGAAAATATGTCAATTGTTCAGGTAAACTTCAAATCTAATTTATAAACAAACGAAGGTATATCAAATTGTGATCTCTTCACTTTATATAATTTAGTTATATTCTTGTAGTTGTGGGGAGTGTCAATTCATCAACCCTCAGGAAATATTTTAAATAACATATTGTATTTCAGTGGTTTTAATACCGAGCGTGAAATCTACTACTTTCCCATTGAGTGCACACACAGCTAATCATATACTATGGTACCCAATATGTAAGCCTATTCAACCTTTTCAGATGAATGGGAATCAGCTACCTCATTTCTTATAAACACTCCTTTAAGATATGCATTTTCTGCGAGTGCTACATTCCATGTATGGAAATGCCCTTCCCATTTATGATACCCCTGCTCTTTAGCTACATCCACATACATTTGTTGTAACATCCACGTACTATTTTAAATTTATTTCCATAACTCGAGATTAGATTGTTTAAACAAATCCACATATTTTGCTCAAAATACCTCATTTTTGGGCAAAATTCCTTATTTTGGGCACATTTTAAAAAGAAGGTAGTCTATTGTGTACTACACATTCCTGGGAATTTATTGGTATAATTGGATTTTCAAAACAGTGAGTGAAGCCAAGCGCATTTTGACATTTATCGGGACATTTATGTATAATTTGATACAAATCAATGGTTACCATGGTTACAATTAAAAAGTAATACAATATACATTTGTTAAACACGGTGACACATATTGTGAATGCATTTATGAATATAATCATGTCAAGAAAATAGGGCGTAAGGTACCTAATTTGCATTTTTGAGATTTGAATAATTAATTAGCTAATTTGCATTATTTTTTGATAAGATATCGAACTGATTGTCAGTTTAAAAGATACATCTTATCACACTTATCCATCATACCAAATGCCATTAGTTTACTACCTACAGAACTTGATATATTTAGTTACGCATATTTTTAGCTAGACTTCGTCATTTTTATAGGATTTTCACATTACGGATACTTGATCAGGCTTTCTAAAATTTGTATCGGGTAGTAGTCCGGGCTATTATATACCAAACTCCTTGTGCATACTGATATTAATAAATAATAACAAGTCCTACAAGCTTATTTATTAAGTGCGATAAACTTAGCATCCAAACTGCCGCCCCTTCACTGACCCACCAATTACTCACTGAACACGCCGGGCGAAGCCCGGTGTAGACTGTGTAGTGATCGCCAGTGAGATACCATCGCGGGAGAACGAAGTTCGACTGAGGCCGCTTGCGGCCGACAGCTCTCAGCTCATAAATCCTATGTCACTTGTCTTAGCACGCTATAATCAGCTTAATAGAGAAGGGTGGGATTTCCGTGTTATTTATGGTGTTAGCAACGTCAGATGGTTACGGACAATATGGGACTGCATTATTTTAAATGATTTTAGAAGCCTGGTCAAGGCTACATTGCGGATTGAATTTTTCCAAATATAGTGCATTTGCAGGAACCTGATGTACAAATATGGATAAAATACACTTCTGATCAGCTGATAAACATGTGAGGAGTGTGATGATTAATTACGTTTTTTTAGGCATTTTAAGAACATGGTTATTAAAATAAAGGGGTTCAACATTGACAAAAATCAATTTGTGGCTCAAAATGGCATTTCGTGGCAGGTTTTCGACTACTTTTGGAGATTTTCAAATGACCATATCACCAGAACGCATTACTCGATTAACATGATTCTTGCACCAAATTAGATCTGTTGCCAAGATCTTTGAAAAGACACCGGTTTTGTTGAATTCCAATATATTCATAATTTTAGTGTGCTATACTTAATAGTTGTGTTCTATAGTTTGCAACGCTTATATCACATAGGGAAATGAGTGACATTTTACCAAGGTTGTAAGTGCCAAGGTTCTCTATCAACGCTTGTTAAGAGTACTTTCGCCAGTAGTCCTACCAAAGTAAATACTCGAATTGCGTTAGAACTTTTGGGGTCAAATTAGAAATGTCAAACAAATGTACAGCTACAATGAGCGAAGCGTAACAATTCTAATAACACAAGATGCATTTAAAACATTTTTATTGTATCCTATTTCAAGTGTATAGGTACGGTATATAGACCTAACAATCATCTGATTTTGATTCAGGTTATGGGTGATTTCATCGATTGATTCCAAACGAAAGATTTGAACCCGAGTCCTTCTCCGTACTCATGTCGTAGTGTACTCTATTTAGGAGGATTGTGTATGCAATATGTCTACACCTAAATTTACATGAAGTTTAAGTTTAGTGCATACGCTTTGAATGTAGTTGAGAATTCCGACATTACTTACGGGCAATTACGTCTGTTTATGACGTAATTTACAATGGAGAACCTGGTGAAAATCGACATATTATAAACATATGCACTCTGATAGAGTGCACTTGTCGCATCTTGTGTTAATCTAGTTTTGTTGAATGAACGATAACAGTTTCGTCATTAATTGTAATTTTACAGTTCTAACAAGAACATACGCAGAAGTTGCACTCGGCCATAACATAACCAGCGGTATGGGTGTTACCTACGCATATAATTATGGAGATGGTTACGCATCGTCCGGTTTGACTGTAATGGATCTAACACATATTTATGGGTAAGTAAATAACATCATACCCAGTAGCGTAGCCAGTGGGGCCGGGGGGGGGGGGGGGCGACTGCCCCCCGGACACCTAAAATGGGGACGGCGAAGCGGAAAAATGGGGACGAGAAGGGGAGAAAAGAGAGAAAGAAGGGGGAAGGAGAGGGAGAAAGAGAAGAGAAAGGGGGAGGAGAGGGAGAAAGAGAAGGGAAAGGGGAAGGAGCGGGAGAAAGAGAAGGGAAAGAGGAAGGAGAAGGGAAAGAGAAGAGAAATGGGGACGAGAAATTGTTCATGTAGTACATGTACATTTACTGTGCGATTTTTTTTGAACTGTGCGATTTTTTTTGCTAAAATGGGGACGGAGAAGCTAAAAATCGGGGACGAGAAATTGGTACTGTGCGATTTTGTTTGACTGTGCGATTTTGTTTGGGACTGTGCGAAATTTTTTGACCCCCCCCCCCCCCCCCCCCCCCCTCCCACTTACGTGAAATTCACGAGGTAAGTGACTAGAAAAAAAATTGGGGCAACCTTTTACGAAAAAATTTTAGGGACATAAAAAAAAAATAGGGACGATATTGATGCTTGCCCCCCCGGAATGACAATGCTGGCTACGCGCCTGATCATACCCCTGAATTGGTTTACTAAGATTTCAAAAAAATGTATTGTTGGTAAATACAACATCAATGGTGTTTAGGATTTGTGCACTTCACAATCACACAATAAATCCCTAATCCCGGTTCTTGACATGTTCTTGACGTGTTCTCTACGCGTCGATGTGTTCTGTAGTTTTTGCAGTGTAGATAGACGGCGCTATATAAATTGATTATTAGTATAATAATATTATTATTATGATATAATGTTTCTGTTTGCAGTAAACCTGGTGACTATGCAATCAGAGCTACCGCATCCGACCCGTGGTTGAATACACAGACAACAACAGCAAAAGTCTCCATTGAAACAGAGGTAATTAAAATATAACACATGCATCTATAAGTTTAAAAACTTCAGTAAGAAATTAATCAAGCGATTCAATTAAGTTCGATTCCAAATTCGCCGAACAGATATGTATGACTTGATGAGCAGCAAAATACATGTATATAGTCATCAAAAAAAAGTAACTATACCGGTAATAAATCGACTTAAAGGTATATTATTTGATCTTTCCAGGGAACGCCCTCAACATCAAAAAAAAAATTGAAAGCAGATTTTCTTGCAGATTTACATTTCTGATCATAAATCGTACATATATTCCAAGTTACAGGGCGATACGATTCTTAATTACTTTAGTTTTAGAGTGAAAATAAACTGTCGGGATAACACGACAGTTTGTATTTTCACTCTAAATTAACTCTAAAACCATGATTTTGAGGTAATTAGGAATCGTATCGCTCTGTAACTTGGAATGTATGCACGATTTATAATCAGAAATGTAAATCTGCGAGAAAATCTACTTTCTAAAAAAAATCGTGAATAGAGGGCGCTCTCTGTAAAAGATCACATAATATGCCTTTTAACTCTAAAAATATATATCCTACTTAAAAATATTAAATTATAAAGTTGTTGAGAAATTTATCTTCTTTAATATGGGATATTGCACGCTATAGGATCAGTTGAATATTGAAGAAGTGACGATCCAAAATGCTAGTGAAATCACAATTTCATTTTCACATTTTACATTTCAACACGGGGGAGAATATAACAGGTAGCGTGAGTGTGGCGTATTGATCCATCGGAACATTACGGCCGACTATCCAACCTACGCATGCATCCCCCAATTGCACTTCCGGTAATCGATACTGTACCCGTAGCTGGGTCTGCGTGTAGAAAAGAAAAATGTGAAAATGAAAATCGGACTTCACCTTCCATTTTGGAGTGTCACTTCCTCAATAACCACCCGATCCTAGCGTGCGACATCTCATATTAACGAAGATAAATTTCTCAACAACGACACGGATCAAAGCTGCCTGCTAAACGAAGAAACCCATTAAAACTAAGTTGAATACTTTATTTCAAGCTGTAATATTTGTAATTATTATTATGACAGATTACAGATGTCCTTGTGGATTGCCCACCAGCAGTTGAATACGACAAACGTTTCGCATGTAAATTCTGGGTGTATCAAGGCACGAACATGACCGCACAGATCGACTTCACCGACGGGAGAGTAGTCGACTTTAATATTGAAGGTATGTGCCAGGCAAATAAGGGTACTATAGTTTAATCAGTTGGCGAGAAATATTCGGTTTTGACCTATATGCGCGCAAAAGTAATCCAAGCGTCACTGATAGAATAATAAGCGTCACTCATATCATGCACACTGCGCTTGTTGCCTTCAGCGCGCCAGTGTTCTTCTGTATTCATTATAGATGCTGTAAGGAGGCTTTGCCAATTTGGAACTGATTATACTATAATAAATGTATTTGTATTCAATACATGTGTCTTGCGTTAAGAATAGTAAGAATGTTTCCAGGTCTAAAAATTGTGCCGCGGCACTTTTTTATTGCATTATTAATACAAGGCAACTTATTACTTCGTTGCAAAACATGTTGCGACATTTATTGTAATTTATTTACGCTGTAGCTAGGCAGCGGATTGACGTCCCATGTCCTTCTGTAGTATTTCCTTCTCATGTTCATGATAATTGGCATGTATGTTTAACCCTAACACTCATACATACTATAAAACCCGACGTTGCTGCAATCTTATAACGC
Organism: Ophiura sarsii; assembly: GCA_035610835.1. Lineage (NCBI taxonomy): Eukaryota > Metazoa > Echinodermata > Ophiuroidea > Amphilepidida > Ophiuridae > Ophiura > Ophiura sarsii. Next base: position 21,734,076 of record CM069451.1, on the reverse strand, counting down.
GCGAGCGACAGGTCAATCTCGTACCACGCTCCGCCAGGCGTTCAACTTGGGAAGTTTTTTGAACCTCACCTGTAAATCTCAGTCGATAGTGTCTCAGACTTGCATGCACGCGGCCCATGTTCGATCCCAGGCACATGCGGGGGACTGATTTCCCCTCATATTGACTCGTTTTTTCCTGATAGTTTAATTCACAAAAACACGCCGAAGGAGTTAGGGTTAAGGCAAGAATCTCTATAATGTATAATCAGTGATAATATATATTCCTTTGAATGGAAATAGGCCTACATGAAAACAAATACCGTATGCACTGATTTTTTCCAGATGCCGAGACTCTGCACTTTGGGGGCATGTTTGACAATGACAATTCATTGAACAACCAGCCAACGAGTCGTCTATATCTCAAAATGAACGACATCATCTCACAAAATGGCCGCTTGGTTGGGTGGGAATTCAACGCCATTGCAACTGGAGCTATTATCTTCCAGGTAAACATCTTAATATATTATACAATTCTTTCAATTTTTAAATGTAATATGTGGAAAATATCCTAAGCATAACATAAAGGGTGCGCTGAATAATCCAAGAAGGCCTTCACCATGTTCACTGTAAATCTAGCTAAATCGATTGCGTAAGAGAATTACACAACACTTTTAATATATGAACCTGGTAACTGTTTACAAAATTACACAATTGTGTACATTTTTACACAACTTCTTATAAACTTTCACAAGGTTGTGCAACATTTTTAACAAGTTGTGTACTTTTTTTAAACAACCGGTTGCTAGGTTCATATGTTAAACAGTGTTAACAGCCATTGCCACTCACAATCCTGGAAAAAAAGTATTGGAACTCTTTTCTGTGATTAATGGTAAATGGTCACCCCACTCCACCGTGCAATGTTGATGGATGCAATTGGCTTCAGCAGCTTGCTAGAATATCACAGCATTGATTGATGGGGGAGGGGTGGGGAAGGGAACATCTCATTTGAAGGTAAGCACAGAAGACAATACGCATTAATCAATAGCTTGGTAATATATATAGGGCCTACATGCATTATTCAAGAAGTGCGCTCAGCGTTCCAAGGACTTATTTCCAAGATTGCAGGTATTATGGAACTATGACGTACAACTCCACAACAGTTTGAAAAATGTCAACCGAACCTGAAAATGTCGTGATATCATGTTAGATTTCCTTGATGCTATTACTTTGCCCTATATATAATACTCAATAGTTAAAACAACATGACAGCGTATAAGAAATACGCTTCGATTACTTTATCATGATTATTCTAGTTCCATTAATTCTCTACCTCCTGTATAAATGCCCTTCTTCCGTTACAATGTTCTTGTAATATGTATCAGAGCCCACCTGCTCGTCCTCTGTATAATGCCCATAGATTTTTTCCGGATTTCTGATACACAGGTTTATCGTCCAAAATGCTCAAGCGAGTGGGAAAAGTTCTGTTATAGATCCTTCACTTGCATAAGACTACGTTACGACTGCGAAGACGAAGACTCGATATGGAGCAAAAGCTGTGCAGACACTGGGCGCTTTAGTTTTACGGCTCGTAACTGCATACAGGATTCAGATGGGCGTCTTGAAGGCAAACATACCTTCGATGCTATTCCGATTGAGCTTGATTTTGTCGCCGAATTCTCGTATACCATCGATACAGTGGGCCGCACTTTTATCCCGGTTGATCACGCTGATCACGTAGACGTCTTTAAAGGTGACATCATCGGTTGGTATAATTCTAACGCTGGTAAACTAGCCTATAAGGAGATTGATACTGCCAAAGAAGGTCCTGAGTTCTTACCGTCAATGACTGGCTTTGATAGTCGTACATCTGGAGGCTACGAAGTAGCTACATCTGGAGCGACAGTACATAACTATAAGCATTCTTTTAAAGCGCACATCGTTAGACCATCTGTACTTAACGTGTACCACAACTACACATGGCCCGAGAACAGGAAGAACATCTCGATGACCATCGACAGCACTTTTTCAAAGAATGTGTCAGATATTCAACAGATCAAAGTACAGGAGTACATCAAGAATCTCACCTTCACAGCGCCAACGCTAGGTAAGCTTGTCTTTAAAAAAAATTGAACATGATAAATAGTGTGTTACGATCATATAGCCATCATTCATAGAAATTAGCGTTCCATAATATAGATGCTACACGTTGATTTCATCTATAACATAGCTTGTATTGCGCAATACTTCGCGATTAATGGACTAAACAGAGCATTCCACACACGTATATCAATATATCTCATGATATATTTTCATTACAAGTCTCAATAATTTCGTGATCCGACACCCGTTTAGTCGATATGATTCTAAATGTGGAGTAACTCAGGATCTCATACCAATTACCATCAAGATATGTGTTCAATATACTTCTACATTTTCTCTGATTATCATGTTTATCTTAAAATCAATGTTTTTCACAGATTAGCAGATTGTATTCAGAGATAACAATAATGTGAATCTTTTGTCCATATGCAATCAATTTATGTTCGAACCAATATGTGTGCTGTACCTAACAAATAGATAGTACAAAATGTAGAATGTGTTATGCTCTTTTTTTTACGAACAGCTGTCACTACCGAACAAGAAACACTGTACGTGGTAGAACATCCGGGCACTGAAGTGACGTATCATTGGTGGTTTGGCAATGGAGACACGGCGACTACGCAGGAATTGTCTATTGATTACACGTGGCCGGATGACGGTACCTATAATATCACACTATTCGCGGTCAATGACATCAGCTCGCAGGTTTATGAGGTGAGACAAATTTGACACGATTTCTCAATGTGTGTTTGTCTTCTGAGGAATCTAAACATTAGTTTAGGCGCACTGCGAATCTAGTACGCATGGCTCATACGTATAAAATGACTTGGCAGCCGCCTGGCGGTCGAGTTTGCTGTTGTTATGCGCGGTCATCGAAATCGCCATAACTTTAAAAGTATCTATTCGATTTGTTTGAATGATGTATCAAACTGCGGAGAAGAAATTTGCTCATATAATGTATATCTCAGATTTCGGTACCGATTATCTATTTTGAATTAGCCAACATCAAAGCACCTGTTCCGGGCCTTTTGTTGCTAGGTGTACATAGGAAGAAGGGGCAGTCTAGGGAACTCAAATTGAACATGAGGCATGCGAACTAGCTTTAAAGTGCGGTCGTAGAAATTATGTACCGTTTGAACCATACTTGTCGTATAAAAACACTTGAGATAGCATCTACTGCAGACTTAGTTGGCCAACATAGACAATAATCTATTTTTGTATAGCTAGTTCGGGAACCAATCTGAAGATAGTATATCCAGATTACCCATTTTTGATGACATCACTGAATTGCTGCCACCTTACAGGTTGTCAATACAGATGACATTCTCTGACAAATCTCAGATTTAACTTCTTCTTGAGATAGCTCATTTCTTTATCAAGTAGAATCTTTACTTAACATTTTCCACGCGGTTAGTAGTTTTACCATATACAAAACAGATTTTTCAGAAACCTTTCCCATATGTCAAGGTCTATCTCAAGCATTACGGAACCAATACTAGTCATGTTTGTACTTATGTGTATGCATTTATCATGGTGATTCCACAATTGGTAATTGAATTCAATACTTTTGACATTTTTGACACATTTTGTGAAATGTTGGAATGTCGTCTGCAGACGCCTGCCGCGTAGAATTGTGTGAAGCTCTGTCATTGCACAGAATATACCACTGGGCCTAGGTCAAGCTAGCAAAGGGTATATTTAGAATTCAATGTTTAGTCACATGAATTGTAAAAAGAAACCACAGTTGGTCAAGGTACGAACTCTTCGGAAATACATGACCACCCCTAAACACGCAACCCATATACCCTAATTATTAACATTCATTCCAACTTACAATATATAATCCTAAAACACACTAATAATGCTGACCATTGCAACTTAAAGGAAAGCGGCCATGGTGAGGAAAAGAACCGCTGACGGCGATTTTTGGTCCAGCTAAACCTTAGCTAATAACTAATACATCACTTATATCACACGATATAAAATGCGTTCAATCAAATGAAGGATGGTTGATTGAGCGCACCGTTCACATTGGGTTAAGAGATTGTTGTAGAGTCGTACACAATACCGCTTGCATGTAAACATACGTAGAACAATTAAAGACTGCGACAATGTCCAACTTAATTAGATTCAAATAGTCGCCGCGCGCTTTTCAATTTTCGTTAGAATCCTCACCATGACCGCTTACCTTTAAACTCTCTCTCAAAACTACAATTATTGTGTTACAGAGTTGGGTAGTTCTGCAACACCGCATCACTAATTTCGAATGGAAAGATTCGGTACCGCCTACCGAATGGAGTGATTACCCTATCACACCCAAGGAGTGGGGAACGGAGAGCTATATCAATTTCGGAATGGATAAAGGTAATGCAATTAGACAGTAAATCCATACATTCATCTTACCAAAAAGGTTCATAAGGATCGTTGATTGTAATCTGATATGGAATGTTCATTTTACTGATCCAATGTAAAGGTACTCACGTGTACGTTTCGGATACGTCTGTATCCTTTGTCAACACTTTTGATTGTGATGATCTTGACGACTCATGACGCTTGATGAACCGCGACGAGGGGCAGTACTACCTCACTCACGTTTTTGATGATCTGGTATCATCTGGCAAAAAATCCCCAGATGATAAATCAACTGGCAACTCCAAGACTGCAAAAAGCGTCATGAGTCGTCAAGATCATCACAATTAAAAGTGTTGACAAAGGATACGGTCGTATCCGAAACGTACACGTGAGTACCTTTACATTGGATCAGTAAAATGAACATTCCATATCAGAACATACATTCATCTGTTTTACATACAATCACTGAAACCATCTTAAATGACATGCTTGATCTGAAATAGTTGTTCCAGAGAATAATCGCCTGACAACAATCTTACCTCGATCCTTTTTCAGGTCCATCCACCCCGCCCACTATTATAAGTATGAGGGAAGTTGTTTGTAATAACCGATATTTAAGGGTAGTTATTATACACGAAGTGGTGCTATGCATCGAATGATAAAACATCATTATCTTATTTACAGTGACGTCACTCAGGTGTTTCCGATTAATATAAAATATCACACACTGCAGCTAGCTGTGATGAATTTCAAACCATTCATGAACTTATATAGTTGAACTTACAGACCATTCATGAAGTTATACGTATAGTTAAAAATTGAACTTATACACCATTCATGAACGTAGTTGAATGTAACAATACTAAATAATCTGTCACGTTCAAGTTTCAAGATCAAACAAAATTCAATGCAATATAATGTGTGAGAGAGTACAGTGTAATAAAATAGCCCAGCTTACTCTCAGTTCATAAATGTGATAAAGAGGTTTACAGAAGAAAAATCCAGTGCAGCTTGATGCTACTATACAGAGTCTGCTATTATGTAGTAACGTTGCACTGACATATCATGTATTTCCATATATCCAGGTACCAATGTCACCTACGAAATAGACATAGGAGACGCAATTGTTCCAGTGTTTTTCATGCCCTTTGATGAGGATGTTAACATAACTGAACTTACTCCGGATCGTCCAACTCCCTTAACTGACCGTCTCATGGTTGCACACGATGGTAAGATACAAGTGGGCATTTATCTAATTCTTCAATCCGTGATATCAGTTTTGAACACAGAGCGAACCTGTGAGCTGTGAAGAAGTTGCGGATTCCACTCCGATATTTATATTAATGCAGCCTTTGTTTCAGTTATGTTGAAGTGATGAGTTCGCACCTTTTGGTTAGAATTTTATAAACTAAACAATTTTATGTCAAAACTAAAAACGTCCCTAGAGAAGTGTTTTTAGATGATTGTGGTGCAATTTCAGCTTTTTTTACCAACATTGATTTTGCTACGTTTTGCTCCATTTTCATCATAAAGCAGTACCAACTGCAATGATCAGTTGTGATCGTAACCGGAAACACTGTATACATACGGTGCCAATCCATGAAATTCTATGCACGAACGAAAAATCACTCAGAGAAAAAAAAGCTGTCTGGTTAATCCGACAACTTATTTTAATAATTTGATTTTGAAATAATTAGGGCACGTATTGCTCTGTAACTTAGAACATATTTTAGTTTCATGTTAATAAATGTAATTTGACCAAAAAATTGCATTTAGACAAACTAAATTAAAGATAGGAGAAAGGACACATATGCCTTTAAAGAGATGTTGTTGATTGCTAAAGTAGTCCAAAATTAACTTTAACAATTACTGTTGTATTTGTTGTTCGAAGGTTTGACCGGAAGCGTAGTAACAATGTACGAGACCATTGGCTATTTTCCGGTGTCCATCAATGCATCCAATCGCGTGAGCTGGACCGTTATCGAAAGTACCGCCGTTGTCCAGATTAAGATCACCAACTTCCGCATAGTGAAACCGCCGCCAATGAAATTCGGTGACATACAGTTGGTTGGAATACGTTACGACACCGGAACTAATCTGTCGATCACCGGAGAGTTCAACAGCATCGCCGTCAATACATCCGATCCTTCGGTGTACTCTATGAACGACCGTATTGGGGAAGGCTACATCGTTATCACACCTGACTTTTACGACGATAGGGGGTTTTATCCGGTAGAGTTCACTGCGTGGAATCTTATAAGTGGTCCTTTCACGGACAGCGTGCAAGTTAGAATCGAATTCGCCATCACAGATTTCAAGATGTGGACTTCGGAGATTTACGTTATACCGACCACTCCAATTTCGTTTTCTTTCGATATGGAGATAGGTTCCGATCTGACTTTTACAATAGATTATGACGATGGAAACACTCTGGTCATCGAGACTCTTGAGATGAAGCGATTTCTAAATGACTCTTATACAGAATGGCATGACTACGACGTGGCGGCCGATTATAACGTCACCATATGGGCTTCTAGCTGTGTCAGTAATATCACTCTTTGGACATACATCAAAGTGCAAAATCCAGTGGACAATGTCACTATGGAGGTCTACACCCCTGGTGTCATCCCATATATGGATGTTGGAACGATTCGTTATGACTATACTTTTGCCGGTAATCAGTACGGTCCGCCCACAGATGCTGAGGTCGATTACACATTTACGAAGAACAGGCTAGTTGTGGTGTACAATGAAGAGTTTCCGATACAGGATGATAATCCAGTGGTGCAGAACATGACATTGGCCAAGTTTGGAACCTACGAGTCTGCAGTCAACATATCGAATCTAGTCAGCTGGATGCTCTTCACCGCTACCATAGATATGGAACGACCTATCTTGAACCTCCGTCTCACTTGTCCACGGCCTCATATTAAGGTTGGTAAGAAGGCAAGACTTATAGCAACCACTGACTGGGGGTCCAGGATAACGTATTATTGGGACTTCGCGGACGGCAAGGAGGTTACGGTAGAAGTTGGTGGTGAAACGGATCGGAAGCACTTGTACAGTGACGAAGGAACATTTTATGTGACAGTATACGCTTCTAACCTGCTAACCAATGTTCATTACACACTACCGGATCCAGTGAAGGTTCAATACCCGGTAAGAGCTATGGAATGGACAGGTCGAAGGTTGAGTCGATTATACACCAGCCAAGGGTACACAAGCGTTCCTTTTGATCTGCGGTTGGCTAACGAAATACATTTCCCAACAGAGGCACAGTATGAAATTGATTGGGGTGATGGAGAAACACAATCCGCCACAGATTTGACGCAGGATGCTGCCCAGTCGTCTCGTGATACTGATACCCAGTTACATGTCATGTCTCCGAGTCATTACTATCTAGAATGGGGTCATTATAACGTGACGATCAGAATGTGGAATCTGGTCAGTGACGTCACGCTTCTCTTCGACATTTGGATCTACGAGACGGTCACTCAATTGGAAAAAGAAGTTAACTATAATGAACTCATCATGGACGGCGAGTATGCAACAGACGTAAATGTCACAGAAGACAAAGTAGGATTTGGAAACAAAAAGAATTACTTTAAACTTGAAGAGGCTATCGTGGTGAAGTCGTCACACGCTTCCGGAACAGGTCTGACGTACACGTGGGATTTTGGCGACCAGTACTACGAACCGCCTCAAACCTCACCTCGGCCCGTTTATAATTCAACGACAGGTGTGTACACAACACAACCGTGGACACATCCACTGACAACAACAGTTGAACCGCTCAACTGTGCCATATACAGAATGGATTGGGTTGCACAGACCTTTTTGGCGCTATATGGCGACAACGAAGAACGGAAAGCTATCATGGAGGAGTCTAGACGACCGAACTGCTCGCTACAATATGTCACACCACCTCCCTTCAATTGGACAGCTTATAATATCTCATTACTGGCGGAAGATGACAGCAATTTAGATATTGTGTGGTGCAACATGACCGAGGTTGAGGCACTGGAAGAGGAAAGACTACGAAGGGAATCGATGATGAATGGTAATTATGATTTACTGTCTTAATCTTCTGCATTTTACATATATTTCCATCTTATTTTGAGCGGCTAGCTAGAGTCACTTAAGGGGGGGTGTGGACTCTCAGTACAGTCTCCGTAAAACTGCCGTAACTTCTTCAATATTCATTTAATCTTTATAAATGTATACAGTTTTTTGCAGTAAAGGGTTCAATGAATCCAACCATGATAATGAAATTGACCATTTTGGAAAAAATTATAAAACACACGTTTTTTGACCCATTTTATGTTTGGAAAAGATAACTCAAAATATATGTTGTTAAATTTTGTCATACTAGTTTTATGATAATCCTGATAACATTCCCCAGGAGCGTTTTTTTGTTTTTATTGAATAATCAATTATTTTTTGAGTTATAGACCAAAAAGTGCCAAAAAACCGTGATTTTTTACCGCCAAAATCATGAAAATCACATTTTTGGGAAAAAAACACATTTTTTGGCACTTTTTGGTCTATAACTCAAAAAATAATTGATTATTCAAAAAAAAAGCTCCTGGGGAATGTTATCAGGATTATCATAAACTAGTATGATAACATTTAACAAAATTTATTTTGAGTTATCTTTTCCAAACCTAAAATGGGTCAAAAAACGTGTTTTTTATAATTTTTTCCAAAATGGTCAATTTCATTATCATGGTTGGATTCATTGAACCCTTTTCTGCAAAAAACTGTGTAAGTTTATAAAGATTAAATGAATATTGAAGAAGTTACGGCAGTTTTACGGAGGCTGTACCTGAGAGTCCACAGCCCCCTTAACGCATGTGAACAAAGTCCAATATCATTGATTTCTGTCTCAATGCAACACAAATTTTAGTATATTATACCTAACTTTAAACAGCCCTATAGCAACTGCACGCGACTCTTGTTGACCAATTAGGGCAGGCTATATGTCGGCGAAAAAACTTCGTTTTTCTCACAACTCTCGCAACTCTCATGGCGTAGCCTTCATTTATAGTGTATACCCCGAAGCCCGAGTCATTTTGGTTTTACTACCTATTTATTAACACCGTGTTTTTTCCCATGTGTAAGCAGAAACATGTCCGGAGGGATGGCAAATCTACAATAGTCATTGTTATTACCTGAATCTGAGCGAGGTTGTCTTCAGTGAAGCAGCACAGGCATGCGCAGATATGAACACGTCTCTTACTAGCAACTACAGTATGAGTGAACAAGAATTTATAGCGCGTAAGTAAACTAATGTCCGTAATGTACGGATACTTAATTCAAATTATACAGTGCACACACATCGGATTCAAATCATTACATTTGAATTGGTACATTGGTACTAAGTAGACAATCAATATATTTGTATCGCATGAACATGTTAAATATGTATCGTTAACATTAAATCCAAAGATTAAAAATGGACTTTGAAGTATTAAAAACGATGGGTCTCCAGCAAGCAAGCAGTACTTCCTCTTGACCAGAATAAGGCGGGTAATCCATATCGGATGACAACAAATTGCGCCCATTATTTGCTTCCATGGGTTTAACTGGGAGATGTTTTCAGTTTTCTAGCGCACAAATTTATTATATAACAGTCCACACAGAGACCGTAAGGATTGATGTTTTTTGTTTGCACCGCGTGCAAGATGTTGCTGTTGTAATCCGGTATGGATACCTCGCCTTAACAGCAGGAGTAAATCACAAATATCGTGCCCAATCTCCCCGATGTATAAACAATCATTTAACGTTATACCTTCCATTTTACTACAGAAAACGCCGGGAATGTTTCTTTGTTGATTGGAATATCTAATGTTAATGGTTCATTCCAATGGGCCGATGGCGCACAGGTGAGTCTTATCATTATCAACATGATCAAGTCACTGGTGATTTTGAAAAGGCGGGATGGCACCGCACGCAATGAAAGTTTGTTCGTGAAAATAGCTCGCTGCAAAAAGCTGATAATATATTGATACAATGAGTTAATGCGTAATTATCATCAGTATCTGTTTAATTACCATAACTTCTCGAGAAAAAAAGAAGATGTTGCATATCAATGGAAAGCTGAAGTGTTCATCTTTCAGGTTATTTGTAGCAAGTACTGGTTTCAGTGCTCAGCCACTTGCCTGAGAATATGGGGGTGTCTCAATCTGAATGTTCCAACTATTATGTTGTGTTCAAAATAACAATTCTGCAGTTTGTTCAATAAGTGTAATATTGATCACTATAGGGCAGATGCTTCAATGACTTTTGAGGACAAATAGTAGTGACACCTCCCCATATTCTCAAGCACGTGGCTGGGCACTATTGTTAACATGTGTTATATAATTGAAAAGATGCACACATCAAGTTATCATAGGTATGTAACTTAATATAGACGTATCACGAAACCTTAGAAAAAATGTGTGATTTGAAACATAATCCTAGCTTTTTTGAGGGGTTTATATTCTGAAAATCACATGTCACCAACTGTAAGCGTGTTACTCGAAGTCATGTATATTTAACTCCACTGGCATCGACAACGACACCAACGCCCGCAATAGCCAGTGTCTTCCCCGGTATCCACAGAATAGCAATTGGTTGTCCGATGATCGCACAAGCGTGAAACTCGAAGTACCGTTCTAAAAGATCTGACGTCTATATATCGATCTGCATCACATTGAGCACTCTACAAGAATATTGCTATGATTCCTTACCCAGTATAGCGCTAATTAAGATGTACAATGACAGAATATAAAATGTGCATTTATTGTTTAGCTTAATTACACAAACTGGAACTCATCTGATGCTCTGAGTAGTAACGACACAAGTAGTAACGACACAACGTTGTGCGTGATACTGAGTAACACAATGGCCAACAATACTGAATATGTTCAGTGGGAGATAGTCTCATGCAACAGCGTTGTGGCAGGTTTCGTATGCAGGACACAAGTTGGTAAGTTTGACATTATTACTTTCACTGGACAGCAGATGCTAAACTTGTAAACTGCAACACTGTAAAAATGGTGTCTTACAGAACCATGTAAGACACGTCTTGGCAATAGACATGTCTTCAACAATAGATAACAAAGAAAACAAAAACAAGTGTCTTGCCAGATAACACATTGTAAGACATGAAGACATAAGACATGAAGACACAAGTCATGTCTCTATGCAAGTCATGTCTTAACAGAAGACACATTTGTAAGACGCGTCTCATGTAGCAGGTAGGGAGACGCGTAAGTTTAGAGACATGGGTCTAACTAGCAGACATGTCTTCTTGCGAGATGTCTTGTATAAATACATGACTTGTGTCTAATTGAAGACGTCTTACAACCGACTTAATTGAGTCATGTCTCACAAAGTGTCTTCAGGCAAGACACTTGTTTTTGTTTTCTTTGTTATCTATTGTTGAAGACATGTCTATTGCCAAGACGTGTCTTACATGGTTCTGTAAGACACCATTTTTACAGTGAAAAGCTTAGGGAACAGTTCCATTTATACTCGATACAATTATCGAGACTATATTTTGTTCATGTTATTACTATTAGCCATTCGAAATGAACCACCACATTCATATTGATTATGATTTCTGACAATATCCAAAGAACTTCCACACACAAAGTACGTAGAAATCAACTTCGGTAAAAACTGCGTTTAGTATACTTTTCTTTTCATTTAACCATAGAATATAGCGATTGTTACCAGATTAATTCAAATATTATCAGTTGTAATTATGGTAAAGCTCATTAACACAGGAAAAGCCTCTAGTATCGGCAACTTGATTCAATGGTTTTGAAACACTTTATTCCCAGACTTTATTGTGTATTATAACCCTTTTTTTAAAAAACCGGTGTATTTTACGTGTTTTCTTTCACCAGACTACATACCAGCTTTTACCAATGAGACGATAACACCATTAAACTGTACCGTGCCACCGGGAACCACGACCACAATGGAACCGACCACTACCGAATCCACCACACCTGAATCGTATACAGTATGTGCGCCACTGAATCCAATCGATCTTGTTCTCCAGGAAAGCCTGTGCACAAATGCTCGAGAATACCATGTAAGAAATGCTACGCTGATGGCCTTGCTGAATCACACCTACTTCGACGTGGGTATCAACGACACATTCAGCATGGATCACTTCGTCGACGTTGTTAGAGAAAGAGTGTGCCTCATGGACGAAGCTATTTTGATAGAACTGATTGATTACGCTTGGAAACTGAATGTCACTGATAACATGGAACCGCTTGTGTGCCTCGAAGACCCGCCAAGTACAGAAGCGCCCCCAACGACGACAATTCCACCTATGACGACTGGTCCCACTAAACCACCACCGGCAACGGATCCACCTTGGGTTGTGCGGACCTCGGAACCTCGAGCCATATGGTGGTACAATAGACGGGGAACGTATACCATCAGCTTAAATGTGTCCAATCCTGTGCACTGGGTAGTGGTCACAAAGACAATAGTCATCCAGAGAGGCATCTTTGATTTGGAACTTACAGATCATGGTCCCGGTCCGAAGAACACAACTCTTGAATTTGAGTTAGACACGGGTAATATTGGCACCGATGTGTGTTACTTTGTAGATTTCAGAGATGTCACTTCCGAAATAAACTGGATAGCCTTCTGGGGTCATCGTTCGACATGCGCAAATCGTTACCCCGAACATTTCGAAGACCCTGAGTTCCTTCGCTTTACTGGTGTGAGCAACGCTTATCTTGAAGGCCTGGCCAATTCGGAATTCTCCCCTAACATAACATTAACTAACGTGTTTATGCAACAGAACGCTTACAAGATTCGCTTAATAGCACATAATCAGGTGTCAGAAGTCGAACTCTCCCTGAAGACGGCAGTAACAAAAGGAATTTGTTACTATCCGATACTTACCGTCAAGGAAAAGAATAAGTGCGATCAGTACTACCCATTTTGTGATGAAGATGGCAATCGTGAATATTTTGCTTCTAGGGATGTTTTCGTATATTCCACGGCTTTATTGAACTGTACATCCGCCAAATATGCCATGTACACCTGGAGGGCCTTCCGCGTAGATGAATCAGATGATACCGAGGATGAAATATACGATCTTGGTGGCTCTGAAATGTCAGGGTTCACGAGACGAGAGCTGGCCATTAAAGCGGCCGTATTAACCTACGGGCTATACCGATTTGAACTCAATGTGTCTATGTGGGGTGAAATCGGAGTAGAAACCGTTGAGTTCACGCGTCTACGTGTTGTACCTACGCCATTGGTTGTTAAGATCACCGGTGGATCGGAGCGGCTTGTGAGATGGAACGAGATTGTAAATGTTGATGGTGAATCCGAAACCTTCGACCCGGATGCACCTGATACGAATGAGGGCATTAGGCATGAATGGCTCTGCAGAAGAGAGCACGAAACGTTTAGTGAGTGGAACTGGGAATTCACAGAGATGTCAAGTCCCGGAACTGTTAATGAATCATACGTTCATGAAAAAGATGATTACGGAGGGTGTTTCGGAAGAGCTGGGTATGATTCTTCAGGTTATGGAGGTAAGAGCCGTGATACCGTGTGCATGCATACTAAAGGGTTCAACAAAAGAAAGTATACCACTTTGTTTATTTCATTTTGAGTAACATTCAATTTTGTTTGGACCAAACAGGCTAGATAGGCATTTAGATGAATCTTTTAGGCATAATTTGATACTAAATTTGTGCCCCCTAACAAAAGAGATAAACCATGATTAGCACCATTTAAAGAAAATTAGTCACTTTCCAAAAGTCACATTTTCAATACACATACGCGGGAAGAAAAGACTACATGTTACATGTTCATAATCAAATAGCCCGCAACCCAACACGGTTGCACTGAGTGATCAACATCCATTTAATTCCCGGCCATTCAAAGTGCCACGCACAGCATTTTCTCGAGGCTTGCGTGCGTTGAAAATGTGACTTTTGAAAAGTGACCAATTTTCTTTAAATGGTGCTAATCATGGTTTATCTTTGTTGTTAGGAGGCAAATTTGGTATCAAATTATGCCTAAAAGATTCATCTAAATGCCTATCTAGCCTGTTTGGTCAACAAAAAAATGAATGTTACTCAAAATGACATAAACAAAGTGGTATACTTTCTTTTGTTGAACAATTGGGATAAATTAGCACACAAATAGTTAAATTTCATGTTGGTTAGTATCGGTTTTAAGGTGAAAAGTATTTGAATGCAGGTGAGTTACCTAGCTTGTACTTGGTGACTGATCACTGATGCAATACTTATTTTCGCAAATATAATACTGTTTAATGCCTCATCTTATTTCATTGAATAGTTTGATCAATCGTTTCGTTACTTTTCGTCAAAAATTAAAAGGTTAACGTCATAATCATCATATTAACTATAACTCAAACTATAATTTCAACTTTAAATTTAACTCCATGCCAACTTATATATAACTCTCAAATCTGCTGATGAGTGGTTATGACTGGCTCAAACAAACTTCGACCCAGAGAAGGCTCAGAGACAAACGAATAACGCATTGCAAGCCAGAAAACATACCAATACACAAGTTCTTCAACATATTTTTGACCGTATGATATCCGCAGCACTGGGTGTCAATCTAATACAGCACATATCCTTTTTGTGGGTCTCAAATTGCCTAACTTTTCCCGAAAAAGTGGTGAGACTGAAAAATAGGTTCTAACAGACAAATCACTACATAACATTTGCTGCTTTCTATGCGGAGCAATTTTTACCAGATTTAGGCTAATGAAAACAATACTCGTGACACTGCGTTCACACGTCGTATAATAATAATATACACAGTCCATTGGGCTATGGAGGCAGCACACTAGCATTGAATTGTTATTTTACAAGATCAAATTAAATTAATTGTAGTCTCCATAAAGCACTCTATATTGATTAAAAATAACTAAAAAAACATCATACACAAATTACAGGTAAAATAAGCAATACCACCGGAGGAACCTTTAAGATGGACACATTTTATATGTTTGAAGAGATGACGTACGAGTTGATGCTGGTAGTGTTTAAAGGGACTCGTAGAACAATCACCTACCAGTCCGTATATGTTGCAACGGGTAACCCACCAAATATGGCCATCAGGTAAGGCGAAACTGCGTGATCAAACACTAATAATATGGCACCAGAGGGGGTTGGGGGGGGGGGGGGGGGGGAATTCAAACTAAAATGTTATTCTAGAATTTTACCATGACACTAGAGTTGTATTTTCAAGCACCCATCGTAAACGCAAAGTCATGCAGTTCTTTTATTTTCTCTACATCAAGTTTTAGAGATATATTTACGCCTCGTTGTATTTATAAGTTATGTACATGTATATAATATAATATAAAACATTTCTTGTCTATAGATCAAAATTGGTCAAAATATTGTCTCATATGACTAACAACTTATAATGATATCAATGGGTCTCTTGAAAGAGAACAAACTGTATAGTTAGTACCTGTTGTGTTTTTGTATTATTGAACGCTTTGCGGAAGCACTGCAAAACTAGTCCGTATGGCCCGTACGTATAGGTGACTTGTACGCAAGACTTATACGAAGTAATAGTTTGCATCACTATTACTCCATACGAGCAACAACAGTGAACTGAGGTCAGTGCAAATATGTTTTTAAATATTTTATCATTGAAATATTTGCGTTGGTTTAATCCAATATGTATTGGTGCTTGTACGAATGGGGATACACGATATTACTTTGGCGACCATAATATAAGTCGTGCTTACATATCACGTATTATATGAGCCAACGTTTTGCAGTGTGGCCTAAGTCATACTAAAAGCCATCGGTATTAAATGTCTTGCATTTTTTGGTCCACAGCTGTAAAACAAACTGTAAGAGCAAGCTTAATCCAACAAGTCGTATGGCTCTAGAATCAGCGGATCTGGACGCCAGAGCGGGAGTGCAATTGTACTACAAGTAAGTTAATACAACATAGTGTAACTGTCGCAAAGGTAACGCAACGAGAGGATGAAATTATAAAGGGGAAATTCTCGTACTAAACAAGCTTAAAACCGTGTCTAACTAAACGCGTGTCGAACTTAAACGCGAGTTAAGCTTTTCAATAACGTGTTTAACAAAACACGGTTTTAATCTCCGCGAATCTCGTCCCCAGAGATGTCGTGCGTTACTGTATACAGGTATTTTGTTATTGTGGCCGTAATGGATTACAATAGATATCGACCGAATACCTCAAAAGCACGTGTATTTATAATACTACACGATCTGAACGTCAGCTTGCAGCAGGCACGGTTATTATTATAAGTGAGTATGCTACCTGGTGGTAAAGTCTGGTATTAAATTATCTGTACAATCTTATGATTATTACAGGTGGGAAATTTTCGAAATTGTAGATGATGGAGAGAAATTAACCTACATGAAATTACCAACATCCAGTTGGGTTGGCTTTGCTGGTACAGGTGACTCAATGGCAAACCTTGCCATTGACGCTGGGTTGTTTGCAGACGAGAGTTATTATCGTATTAGCGTTTACGCCGATCGTAAACCGGATTTCTCTAACTATGGTAAGTGTTCTATGATTACTTATTTTACATCTAAATCTAAACGTTTTCTTTTCTTGTGAATAACGGTGCATGTACACAAGTATACATCCTGGTGAGTAACCTGATTTGGGCACATTGCAAAGCGTTTTCTATTCTATATAATATGAAGGTAAATCATGAATGCAATCTGATTCTCAAATTCTAGGTAAAATACTCCAGATAGACCTATTCATGCTAGTAATAGCAACACTTTTTTTAAATTAAATTTCCCGCATAGAACAATTCACGAAATGCTGGTTTATATGCCATATTTATATTTGGGGATAACTCACTTCTTTTTGCTTGTAGCGTCTGAACTAAACATCATCTCATAGTTTTGCAGCGGTATGGGTGATGAAGTGTATGTATATTGCCCATCCCTAATGGTTGACAGAGTGGTGCCGGCACGCGACAAGAGTGTGGCACGATACTCGTTCAGCCAATCAGAAGGCTGAAACTACACGTGGCCCCACCTGAGCTATTGGGTGGGGAATCCGCTCTCTTTTTCACAGTTTTGGAACAACGGCTGAATGGCTGGGGAAACTTGCATATAATAATCATAATATTCCTTTTGCATGATTTGTAATTAAGCTGTGAACAATTAAAACAACAGGGGAAGAAATATAAATACCTTAGTTGACCAATTTTAAACCTGATGTTTCATATCGTCTCGATTATTTGAAGAAACAGACATTTCTGTAAACATGATGCTTAAAGGACCGCAACGCAATGTAAATTTAGGCAGATAGGCTTACAGTACAGCTCACAATAGAGTGCACCACGCAACTGCGATGATAGTCCATTGACTTTGAGTTGATAGTCCATTGACAACGCAATGACATCGCATTGACAATGCACTGACAGCGCGATGATAGTTCGTTGACATTATCCAATGTCGTGTAGGGACTCCGTTGATCTTGCGAAATCAGCGCGCTGATTTCGCACTGTCAATGCACTGACAACGGGATGTAATTGGGTTGATATTCCGATGAAAGTATGTTGACCTCCGTTGATATCGGTTACTCTAATGCGATCTGTACTGTAAATCTACCATTTTTAGCTGGAAACACGCTTGAAACGCGTCACTCTTGACAATAAAGGAACAGTAATATTAATACTATGATATCAGCGTCACAGTATGAGAACAATTATGGGATTTCTTGTGATAAAGAAATCTCAATTTTGTTGGGGGGAAAAGTGAATAATGATCGGATCACACACCCGTTATGACATTTTTCTGTGACTATAAGCATTCAACCCTGAATTATCTACTTTAAACGATTTCATTAATTGCGGTTTTCCATGTAGCTATATATGCATCATATTACGCAGGGGAATCGCACCCGACCTATTCTACATTCATTTGAATCGGTGCATGCCGTCCAATTCATTGCATGAACCGTGTTACCAAATTGGCCAAACGGGTGTGCCTTCTGTCAGCAATCCACGCGGCAGGCAGCTGCAGACGACATTCCAAAATTTCACAAAATGTTTCAAAAAAGTCAAAATTATGGAATTTGATTACCATATTTGGAATCATCGTGCGAAATGCATTGACATAAGTACAAACATGCCTAATATTGGGTCAGTAATCTTTGAGATAGACTTTGAAAATTGAAAGGTTTCTGAAAAATCTGTTTGATGTATGTTAAAAATAATAGCCGCGTGGAAAGTGTTAACACAGTTACTAATATTATTCCCGACAAGATGGACGCTAATCCGTTACATGGATAACCTTAACCTCTATGTGTGTTTTGATTTTATATTTTATAAACAACAGGTAAAGCTTCTAACGATATCATTACAAACGAGAGGCCGCTTGTTGGAAACTGTTCGGTAACCCCAGGCAATGGAACCGCGTTGGAAACGGAGTTCAATGTGGTGTGTGTGGATTGGATAGATCCGGATATGCCCCTTAATTACCGCTACGCTAAACGACTCAAACCTGACGAATCGTGGACTTGGATGTATAGTGGTGAGAAGCGCGGGACAAATCCGTATATTTAATCATATTTTAACGTGTGAATAAGTTTGATTACCGTTTTGTTGACGTCATCATATTTTGCACTGTGACATTTAAGAATGTACATATTCATGATATTGGTTCACCAAAATATTGCTTTATGTTTAAGATTCAAAATTGAACAACTTTAGACAATGTCTCGCAGTGTCACTTCATCACACCCATCACTTGACTGACGCTAATTTTCGTACGCTATTCGAAATGTTGGGTAACATTCTTCTTTCTATTGGGTCGTTATCTCAATAGTAGGATTCACTTACAAGGGGGACGATGAAATGGTTGAGTTTGGAACATGGGTCAACAGTGGTTGATTGAATGATTGAAAACAGGAATTAAATAAACGCTTTTTTCACGCCAACTCTTAACCCTAACTCTACTACACCACACGGCAACGCGGAAAAAATGTTTTTTATAACCCGGCGTGCAGGTTTTTGGGCTACAAAACGGACCCAGGCTATATAACGAGGCGAATATACTCGCCGAGTGTCGACTGGCAGCGCTAGCCGTGGTATAATGGCTAGGATCTAGGTACTGGAGGTCCGTGGTTCAGGGGGTCGGGGTGACCTTTCTGGTGAATTTTGGGTGTCGGAAAAGAAATCTGTTGCCGTGTGGTGATCTAGAGTTAGGGTTATAGTATGTCAAGTATACTTTCGGTACACATAATATAAGTGATAAAGTACTATATGATTAGCCTCTTTTCCTATATTGACAATTACGCTTGCTGAATTCGAAAACAATATCGTATCGTCCATTGATAACTAGGTGAGAAGCCCTTCATGGAGACGCCAGCTATATTTCCACAGGGATACGAAGACGAAGATTACCAGGTTTATCTGCTGGTCCGTGTCGATGACTATATCGGGTCATTTTCTGATCTTGAACTGAGTGTCACAGTAAGTGTATTATACTTGATACGTGGAAAGGATATATAATTATTGTACAGGGTGTATACATAACATAACCCCTAATAGGACTCTTGCTTCTTTTGACCTTGAATCTGAGTAAAATCACTAATTCGTAACAGATTTTATCACATCTTAAAGCCCAATCAATCATATAGTTATGGTTATAGCCCGTGTAAACAAACAAAGATGGGAATTTAGCATCTCTACAATAAGTCTAATTAGTAATAGAGGGAGCATGAAGGAGTCTTTTGAAAACAACTAGTGCAGTTTTCGGCCGATTTGAACGACGGGGGAATAGTTCAGACTGCTTACTCAGCTACAACTGGTTACAACCTGAGGTTTACTATGAAGTAATTGAAAATAAAATGAATAATTTGTGGCTATACGATGAGGTGGGCACAACACGTTACATGTACACATGATATAGGCAAAGCCACTGAGTACAATTACCTGTGAATAAAGTGTGTTAACATTTCAAGGGTTGCAAATCGGAACCGCCAATTCCGTTCATATGGTTACAATATGTAAACTATTATGTACAAGAAGAATCCTGATGATAAACGAAGCCAATGTTTTGGGGTGTTTTTTTATTTTTTTAAATTTTTATTCTCAGGTTGTAGCTCCAGTTCTCAGTAAAAGCGAAATGAACGAAAAACTACAAAATCTAACGGGTGAAGGTAGCGTCATGACGGAGTTGATTTCGTCTGGGGATGCAGCGGGTGCTGCTAACGTAGTCGCTGCCTGCGCCGGAATGCTGAACATTGCCGCTTCAGAGGCGGCTACGACATCCATCGCTACCACTATGGCGCCTTATGTAACCGGAACGACAGGTAGGCGACATTCTCAACGATGGTTCAAGTCATTTTCTAAAGTGTGAATTTTTCAAGCATCTATTGGATACAAAAATGAAAATGAAGGGATCATCTTCCATCATCTATAGCCTACCAATAACCCTTTATTTTAGAACACATATAATACTAATAACAATAATAAGGTATCATTTAATCTTTGCTCCCCGTCCCACCCGACTCACATATAAAAATACTGATAGTTGCGTTCCATAAGTGAGGTAGGCCTTATGGCATCTCTTCATCATGTTGATCACTATAAGGTTGGTTTTTTTGCTCTTGAGGAAAATCCTACGATTTGTTTTGGTATTTTTCAAAGTGGTTCTTTTTTTGTTGGAGATTATAAAACACTGTTCTTAATTGCTTTAAATTTGACAAATACAAATCATATATGTTTTAATAAAAATAATATAAATTAATAGGAAAAATCACCTTGTTTTCTTTTGTGCAGGGTCCGGTATTACAGAGTCGGGCATTAACCGCAGAGGTAGGTACTGCTACTGGGTAACAAGTTGTGTGTGCTCTGGGGTCTACCCTCTTCGTGCCCCGGGTATAGAAATGTATTGCCATGAGTGCATGGCACCCGGGAACACTAAGACTAAGAGGCAAACCGAGGGCATGATTGGCTAAATGTCTCTGTTAATTAGGGTCTGTTTTGAGACTGATCATTAAACAAAAACTATTGACCGGGTCACCTATAGAATCAAAAGAGAGCGAGAGATCATTAGCGAGGGATCAATAATTAACCGAATGGCGTGGTACATACCCCGGGTATAATAAAATGGGTATACAGATATGATCACGTTGCCTACATAGATTTACTATCATGTATTTCGGCCGCTTGAAACTTTTAACAAAGACGTTATATGCATAACGGTCGTAATTCCGGTGCCCACGTAAACACAACCTATTTGATCCAATGGATATACCTTCGCCGCGATAGCGAGAGGAACCGGGTTCAAGTCCGTGTATTTTAAGGTCTTTGTTAATTTCATTCCCGTCAGTTCATCACATTCTTTATATTTTTTAAGTAGATGTATACCATTTTTTTTAATTTTTATGACGACTGGATGTCGAGCAAAATCTATTCATATGGATCGGATCGACATAAGTGATTTTTAACTTGATTTTTAGTGATGTTTTCTCTGGTTATTACTCTAATAAATTAGTAGTAAAAATGTTCACTATATAATATCATATTTTTGTTAAATTTAACAGACACCGGAGATGAGACAGGAATGCTAACTACTGGTAAGAAGAAACAAATAGAATAATTGCATATATTTTTTGATGAAACACTTGCTAGAGTTTTGAAAGATAAACGCTCCAATGTGGACCTCTCTCGGGAAATTTTAAATTATAATCATGTTTTTATACCAAGAGTATCAAGTAGTTTCAAATCAAAATCAGCCATACGGATTTAATTTTCGAGAGTTAATTTAATGGACACGTGACTAATTAAATAGGAGGTCGCCATTACGAGTGCAGCGGAGAAAGATCCCCGGATGTGAAAGCTTTACTGTACAACAGCATCGGGATATTATTTACTAGCTTAGGGAAATGTTCACATTCATTTGTAAAAATCTTCTTGTTGTAAGGAGACGAGCTGTGAATACTTTTATATTGACCTATGCATCTTTTCATCGTCGGAAACAAATGTTGGCCGTCGGAAGCGTCAGATTTTAATTACCGAATTAAGACCCATTTTGGTGATTTTGTGTTCAAGGCATGGCGGTCGTGACCACATGGATAACGTATCGCCGCGTGCTCTGTGTGTTGAAATTTGTCTCATGGGCGGAAATAATAACCGTAAATTATCTGCATTATATGTTATTTTCGTAAGTTTCATTTGTGATGTAAGCTAAGCAAAAATGTCACCAGAAAGAAAAAATCCATTAGCCATGCATTATGGCTGCGGACACTCGCAATGGCGGCCTCCTTTAAGTCACGTGTCCATTAAATTTACTCTCGAAAATGTAATCCGTATGGCTTGTTTAATATGGGCATTGTCTGTATAAGGTCATTAAATGATCAACATCGTTACCGACGTGTTTTACGTCATTTATCCGTCAAAACGTTTCCAATGTAGTCAGCGGCGACGTCCGTGCAAGACCGGTCGGTCAATATGCCAAATATCTGTGATCAATTAGTGTTTCATATTCCGCTCCTTTAATTAGCGAATGTAATGTGTGCAATATGATTCAAGCTTAATAATATTGTTTCGATCTCTCTTCCTCTCTTAATATTACAAAGCTTTTCCCGTGGATCACGACGCAGAACTTGCTGCTGCAGAAGCAGCTGCGGAAGCAGAGCGCCTTACTAGGGAAAATGTAGGTATCCTGTAAGCCCGTGTATAAAGACTGGCGATGATATTTAGTGATGAATGATATTGATGAGAAAGTTACCGAATTCGGCCTTCTTGATATAACAAAAATGACACGACATACAGCGTTTTTGCTTACCTTGTCAGTATTCCCTGGTACACCATTGCGTTGTTGCACACTAAAGGCATAATGAATACACACCTCCAAGCAAGTCCAGAAAGCAACGAGTAGAAAAAGTAATACAGCACAGTCCTGTAACATCAACGAAAACATAAGGGCACAGTTCAATTTAAGCTCATGACATACTGCCCAATCGCTCGAAGCGATTTGCCGCTGACGCTCCTTATTTGGTAAATAGCACTCTTTATAAGGAGCGCAATTGGCAAATCGCGTCGCGCGATTGTGTAGCATGACTGTATCGGGTCCCGACGAGTTTGTTATCGAGCCTGATTTGGGGAACAAATATCGAGTCCTATATCGAGTAGCAAGGGATGAAGTATCGAGCCGCATCATTCCCTTTTCTAAATATAACGAACGACAAGTGGTGCATTGTGTAAATATATAAATACTATTATCCTGGTTTGCTTGATTAAAATACCCCCGTATTAGTGACTATTGGTATATCTCTCGTATCAAGCTCGATATCGCGCCCAAATGTCTATTTAACCGAGCGTAAAGTCTCAATAAATGTATCGAGTTTAAATGGAACTGCTCCCTAAATGAGTTGTTGTTACAGTGTGTTAGCTCGTACATACCTTGACTGCTTTTTGCGAGAACTTACCACAACACAATGGTGATGTGGGAGTGTCATACACAAAACAATACCAAAGGACATTCAAAGGTCAAACTCGACACGTCAACATGTTATATAGAGAGTAACACTTGCACATATCTGTTTACATTTTCCATGTTTTTTTACAATACCAAACAAAATATCACATGGGTTAGTTATGCTCCGACTTGCTTCAATAACATCTTTTCGATTGTCTGGCACGGCATGGCATGGCGTATTTCATTTTATTGGTCTAATACATTTGAAATCCAAACACCCTCTATGGAAAACTTCCCCTTAAATCTTCCCCCCCATGGGGAGTGTGCATTTCAATTAGAGTTACCTCTCTCCATTTCAGATCTGCACTACCTGTATGGAAGATTTAGGTCACGTCTTCCATGTATGGATTTCAAGTGGTCTTAGGAATTATTAGCTTAGGGAGCAGTTCCATTTGTACGCGATAAAAATTGCGAGAATGTTCCGGGCCCCGATGAGTTTTTTATCAGGCCCCGATGAGATTTTTATCGCGAACAGTTGCGAGAAGCAAAGGATTATTTATCGAGTAGCGTATTACCGCTTGTTTAAATATAACGAAAGATAAGTGGTCGGTATGTAAATAGAGCTTCGGGCTATTTATTCTAGTTGTAAGGTACACATTCAGCATTTCATGTTTTTAGAGATAATGTTATTGATTATGGATGTTTAACGTAAATTGTATTATCCTCGTGTATTTGCTAAACAATGTCCCGCTCTATTTGCTAAACATACCCCAGGGTATGGCAGAGGCCTCGTATCGGGCCCCGATGTCTATTTTATCGGGGCCTGATGACTATTTTATCGCGTATCAACTTGAAAAACATCGGGTCCAAAACATATCAGGCCCCGATACAGTCGCGATAAATTTATCGTGTATAAATGGAACTGCTCCCTTATTCAAAGTGCACTATCCATGCTATCTGGTTGTGTAAATCCACAGGTCTTTATCTTATTCGGGCACCGTCTTTGATTTGGGTCAGTTCCGCTCGAGAGTCCTTTGAGTTTATTTACATCACAATTATTATTTTAAGCTCTTTTACCAGGTTTGTGTAATGCCTATTTTGTTGCACATTGTATACTCATAGATGCGAGAGAGTATGGTGGGTGCGATGTCGTTGTCACAGCCTAACACAGTTGGTCAAATGAAACAGGTAGCTTCAGCATTCTTCCTTGCGACATCGTCAACGGGTGAAATGTCGGCTTCATCGGCGGTAAGTGGATTACCCAGATTACCCATCCCCGAATACCCCTTCTATGGTTAATGTATAATTATTTATAATATGATAAATATGTTGGTGAACTGGGTTACATCAGAAGTCGATGAATATAAAAGGTTTATTCAGTGATGTCTATATTTTGAATTTGAATAACTCTGTATTGGTGCTCACTGAGAGATAATTTCAAAGGATATAGCATTCCTCGGGCAGTTGCCAAAATGCGTCATTTTATTAAAACAGGCATAACTCTTTCAAGCAATGGGTAATATCAGTGATTCTTTTTTTTAAGATGAGTGGATGAATATATGTGCTTATTTGTTTGAATATCTAGGGTATAAATATCGTTTTGATTTTGAATGAATATGTACTCTTTGCTCGTCACTTGACAAATAATTTCAAATGATCTAGCATTTCGTGGACAGCTCCATTTTTTGTCTCCATATGAGTGGAAGAAATATGCTCTTGGAATACGTGCTTTCTACTAAATGCATGGCCGACCGGGTAAGGGGAAATCAACTTTAAACGCACTTAATATGGATTTATAGGTATAAGGAGAATCATGTATAACATATATATATTCCAAGTTTTAGGTCAATAGGTGGTATATTTAGTTCAGAAGAGCGTTTGAAAATGTATCAAAATGGCCGCCAATGTCCGCCATAATGTCGCCTAATTGGTCAGATTTGTCAAAATATTACAGTTGGTTCCTTTTTGGCGTTTGCATTATTATGGATTCAGCCCAATAGAGAGCATGGCTAAGGCTAATGAAGCCAAACAGACAATATTCACTGAATGGATTGATAATCGTCATTTCATGTTCATCTTGCATAATAACTATTGTTTTCACGTAGTCCAACACAATGGCCACGGGTGAGAGGTTCATGGGGCTGTTACAGGATCAGGCTGGTATCGCTGGTGCGGACGAGATCGAGGATAGTGGCGTCGGTATATTGTCTATGGTTGGTAAGTAAAACGTGCCTTGGACATTATCTAAGTAGTATACGGTCCTAAGGGGCTCTTGGTAAAGCTAATGGCCCGAGGTGACAAATCGTAAAGGTAAGTGTTGATGTCACCATAGGGCAATAATTGTTGCTGTTTTCAAGAGACACGAATGAAATACCATATTTGTGATGCAGCGCATCACATGTATTTGCACGTGAAGTCAATTTGAGTTTATTATGTGTGCTTTCAGAGCATTTTCTAATTTTTGAATTGACACCAAATGTATCAAAATTGATCAAGGGATTCAGATTTTACGAGCGAAAATGACTCCTAAATTCTTATTAGTCTCCAACGGTTGAAACTCGACCCAAAAACATGTATATGAAATTCAGTTCCAAATGTGAACGTCGGCTCAGATTTCTCATGGCATTTCAAACAGCCAAACAACGCCACTGCATTGTGAGCGAACTAAACTGTCGATACATGCTTGAGGGAACAGCATGACCACAACACTGTCCACTATGCCTTATTTCCCTTTATAATGCTTTGGCGCGAGTTTTGAAAGCACGGGTCCTAAACAAAACACGCGCAAAGAACTATGGCAACTACCAATCAAATGCCCGGCATGACGTCAAATGCCACCCCATCTATATAATTCTTACTTATAAGTCACTTGTACACAAAGGAAAGCATAAAGTGACCTTAAAAGCAACGGCGCTACATAAATGGTAGTATAATCACTTAACTTTGTTTAGTCTTCATTCATGATGGTTCATATTTTTGTGGTACGTACAATCATCGTTATACAAACACACACGAAGCAATAGGCAATGATTATGTACGATAATTTAGTTTCTCATAAACACACAAATAAAGTGCTAAAACATTCGATTGATTTGAAAAACAGCAATAGTGTTGATAATTTTTTTCCATCATGATTTCCATTGACAAACACAGGCAATGCAGTGGAAGGAGCACAGAAGAAAGCCACACTCGCCAAGGCGGGCCTAGACGCAGTGGCGTCTGAATTGCACGCTCAACTTGGTACAACTATGTCTCCGGAAGGTTCCTACTACTTAGACAGAGATGCCCGAGACACGTCTAGTAGTCTGGACTATGATTATTACGAACAGTTAGTAGAGCAGGGTGCCGCAGCACAAGCGGAAGTTGACGCCTTAAATGAGCAGGTAAACACCACAGAGTATTGAAACATCTTGATCAGAACTTATAGAGCTATTTGACCAAAAATCAAAGTGATGGCAGGAAAAACCGACTCTCTTTCGAGTATAGGTCTACTACTTGAACCGAGCTGCCGAAGCTTCGGAAATAAATCATACAAAATGTATACTTAGGCTTTCCTTCATTTTACAATATGTTGGTTTTGTGAAATGTGTCTTTGTTTGTTGATAATGGGAATATCATGTAAGACATTAGTCCATCAAAATACATGAGTAACGAAAACTATCGAAGAATTTGAATGAGAAACAAAATGGGGATGAAAAATAGCAAATCATTTAATATAAGTAGACATTTGTTGGCGTTTAATCTAAACAATCGGATGTATTTTTGTATCTCTACGTAGAACCGCGCAATGAGTGAAAGCACGCAGAATCTCATGGGCAATTTGATGGTAACCGTTAATGAGAATATGGTGACCGGACAGGCTCCAATAAATCTACCATCACCTGCGATGAATCTATCTATTGACAAAGCATTCACGGGAACCATGTCTGGGAGTAAGTACTATTGAATAATGAGAATATTATAATGGTCCATGTAATTTGTGTGCAGGACAGGTACAATTCTCAATATATAGCCTTGGTACATTTGGAGGTGTGGAAGGAGCCACAGTCCCCATCTGGAGCTATATTCCGGCGTCCATGTAGACATACACGGAATGAGGCGTTGCGCGTAGAGATGAGATCTCATGGCTCCCGGGGACTACAAGACGGTCTCCTTCAGCAACGGGCTTAAGTTTAAACGCTTATGGGAGTTGTAAAAACACCGGTTTTACGACCGAACGGACATGCGAGTGTTTTTTATTTCTTTCCCCACAAACAATGGGTCGTTCGGATCTGTAGAAAGGGTATGTTTCGTCGCGTTATGCACCTTGTGAATAAATTGTATAAGCATCCGCATGATTGTTCCCCCAGAATCTTCATTATTATTGTTTTACTTCTCTTTTAATTTAATCCATATATTAATAATTTTGCAGCAAAACACATAAAAAAACATTTTTACTGTATCACAAGTCACATAGAAAGCATACAAATCATTAAAGTATAGACAAGTCCTGCTAGTATAAGAACTAAAGTACCAATTTATTCGATCCTGGTATTGTCTGTTTTATAGAAACTTCGTTACGATGCAAGAAAAAATTAGCAGTTTTTTTACTCCCTTTAACGCTTACACCTTCATATCTTGAGCGTCCCTGGAAGGCTCTTGACGATCATCGCTAGATTACCCAATTCAAATGTTAACATGATCATAATTGATAACCATAGTTGATTAAGCCTTGGTACTCTGAACAGTGAACTCTGAATGACATTACTCTTATCCATTCTTATCCATCCATTCTGTTTTTTCCAGAAAAATATGGTGGTGATGGAGGCTCGTCATTTAAGCTTCCCTCTGCGGAAACGTTATTTGGATCTGGTAATGGTACAACACCATCGGTTGATGCGCAGGTTTGTTTTTAGTCCTTAAAAAATAGATTGTTCTTCCCGACCATCCGTAGACCACATGTATACAAACTTTTAAAGCAGTATTTTTGTTTACTTGAATTAAAAATAAATGTGTAAAAATAAGAAATAAGAAAAAGAGATACTCATATATAATTTATAATTTGGCCTTCTTTTGAAAACAATAGAAAACCTGATTACTGAACCACGGCGGTTCTAAGAAACGTGATACAGAACCACTCTCTGCATATTGTATGCATAACACGCATGTTCTGTTCATGCGCGCCTGCACCCTTCTATAAAATATTATTCCCTTGCATTTTCGCAGGTCGTCATCGAGAAATCAAACTCACGTACGTGGTCAAACACGTCATCGGCTGTAAAGGGAGGTACAGCATCGATGACCCTAACCAATGCGACAGGTGGGATCATATCATTAAATGATCTGGATGAACCGCTGGAGGTGTGGTTATCTAGGGAAGAGGACGAAGTGGACTTGTCCAGCCTGCAAGTTATCTATAACCAAACAAAACCGAGTGTTGAGCCCATGATCATCCATATTGTCGGTGAGTTCGATTCTCAATTGGCAATCGTGTGAGAATTTACGAGACCTGAATACCAAGTCCATTTTGACAACATTGAGATATTGGTAGTTTAGAAGTTGTTATATAGGGATCAGAAAAAAATACATTTTTAGATTCTATATGATTTGGTGATGCAGTGTGAGGGTTGCACAAAGTGCGGGAGAGGGGAGCACCATGTCAAGTAAATTAGACTTATCAAAATATGAGTAAATTTTAATATTTACACTCATTTAAGATACAATTGAATTTTCGGAAACAAAGGAACATTATGTTCGTCAGAAAAAGAAATCTTTTTTTTTTGCAGCCGGCCACGATTGCGAAACTAAACTTTTCGATTCTAGAGTAAGAGTCATCAACTTGACATATCGTCTATTGTAGGGAATGTTGTTAAACATCGATTGCTCTTTCACTTGTTAAATGATGCAGCCACGATACAAAGTCACAAAATGGAATTGTAAATAACCCTCACATTGATAGATTTGTAATGCAGGTTTCAAGAATCCGAGTGATATATCATATTATAATGTATACGTAAGAAAAGAACGTATTCAACATTTAATACATCGATTTGTTCTATATCATCGTTCGCAGGGGCACCCGGTCTATCCAGTTTGCATATAGAAGCACATGCGTTGAACTGGAACGGCACCGACGCGGACAATGTGACGCTCGCTATTTACATGCGTGTAGGCAAGGCACCAACGTTGGATATTTATGACTTCAATTGTACATTACCCCATATATACACTGGTTGGGAGTACGAGAATATCTCAGCGGATAGTTTACCAGATCCACATACGTGTTTCCTGTCAAATACACTGCTGAACAGGTACGTACTACAAAAACTATTCCTTGACTATAAATGCTAAGTAGGACAAATGATACTGTTACATTAATCAACGTTGAAACAAACAAGCTGATTGGTCGACCAGTATAGTTTTAAGGAACCTGACTGCGTATCAGTTGTTTTGTTGGTAACTGAGAAGAATCTAAACATTTTTTTCACTTTACAAACAATGAATGTTGCACGAGGGACGTAGCCTCGAGGGAAATACCGAGGTAAAGTAAAAAGTTATTCTTCACAGTTACCGACAAAACAACGGATCAAAGTCGTCATCCTGATTAATTAAATAAAATCGTCAATTAATGATACGAACGTGATTAATACTATTAATTATTCATTAAAAAGTTTAATTTTTAGCAATACTTCATCATAACAAATCGATCAGTCTGGTCGAAAAAATCGTGCAAACGAACCACTCACATGTCGCGTATCTACCGATTTGTTCAAATACGCCGTGCGTTCATGGCATTACGCGACCTTGTTTTGACGATCGCACATGATACGCATTATACGCGGGTAATAGGACGGCTTTTGATTGGAACGCGAGTATCGCGTATATTCATGAGGTTTTGAATGCTACATGGAAACGTGATTAAAGGTTTTAAAAGGCGGACACTCTTTCTTATCGCATTATGAAGCTAACCACCTCACATTCCATAATATTTGTTATATTTTTACTAATATAAATTCTTTCTATAGTTCAGTCAGTTCCAAATTGGCGAAACCTGTTTACAGCAGCGCATGAATACAGAAGAGCGTCGTGCGCAAAACGCTCGCATGGCGAAATATGGCGCGCAATGTCGTTGTGTCATTGTATGCGTGACGCTTGCGTATGCCAAAATCACGCTTATACGATTGGATTACCTTTGCGCGCGGATAGATAAAAAACGAATATTTCTCGCCAATTTGTAACTGATTGAACTATTATAGTCATGATAGGATAAGGTCAACTGTGTTTTGTACATTTCGTAGTAATCTATCAATACAGAAATGTTGATGGTTGATAGGCCTGTTGTGACCAATAAACTACAGTCAATTTCATGTGTTTTAAAGAACTATATGGGTCTATAATCCTCATAAACTTTAGTATCTAGTCTAAATTTATAAAGTGCATCATCAATGGTTAAACAGAGACCTTTTCTTCAACCGATATGTTAGTGCTTCTCTGGGCCCTAACAAGTACGCCTTAGTCTACGGGGGGAAAAGATTTTAAAAAGTTTAAAAAACGCACAATTTTTTCGTAATTTTCTAAAAATCAAAAAATCAAAAATAATTCCCCAAAATAATACTACAAAAACCCAACCATTTTTGCAAACTTGAAGGGAAAAAAATGGATCGGTCCGGCCCGTACAATAGTTTTTTTCTTCGCTTTATCGATACTGCTTTTTAATTGATTGTTTTTTTCTTTTCATATCCAATAATTACAGTTATAGTAACGGAACTGACGTTGATATCTACATCGGTGTAAAACACACCGGAGGAATTAATGAATCGATAGCGGAAGAATTCTACGCCGCCTCAGAGTATGGCACGTCATTTTGGCCAGTCTACTACGTGCTGCGACCTTGGAGTTCAGCTTGTTCTTATTATGACGCTACACTTGAGGATTGGGTGTCTGAAGGATGCGAGGTATAGGCCTACATTTTCTTTCTCTCTATTTTTTTCTTCTTCAATTCGAGGTACCGAAAGTCCTCGGCTGTTAATTGTGAACCCTGTTATAAATCCGGGTTATAAATATAACATAATTTCGTAAAATGTCCACTTGTTTGATAGCATTAAACATGGCAAAAAAAGCGAAAGCGAAAAGCAAAACTGCTTATTGAATTCACTGGATTAAGTGAGTCTTTATTCTACACTGTTGTTACGATAAAGCCAGAGTATAAATGGATGTTCTGTTTGAGATCCCGGGTATCCCCTCACGCCTCACGTAAGACATGACCTTAATCTTCCCCACGGGAAATGGGAATTTCAAACTATAGGGTTACCTGAATGGATGACTCCATTTGACATCTGCACTCCCTGTATGGACGATAAAGTCAATACCTTCCATAGGGGTGTATTAATTCTAACAGGAATAGCCAAATATGTTGCATTATCCATCATTTAACTGCTAGTGCAATATCGGGCGCGTACGCTTGGACTACTTTTTCGCGCGGGGATATAAAGACCGTAAATAGTGCTCGCCAATTTGAAACTGATTGAACTAGAGTAAAATGTACTGATTTTGCAGTTCAATCTTATAAAAGACCGACTGTTAATGCGTCGGTCATATAGATAAATAAACCTCAGGATCTCTTACGATTTGGACTACTATTTATTCATCCCTACAGGTTGGCGAGCTTACTACACTGTACAACACCCAATGTCTCTGCTATTCAGCCGGCGGTGGTGGCGGCGGAGAGGTGGTTGTAGATGAATCCGGCAGACGTAGGAGACGACGGGACACATCGGGTGGTGGAGAGGAAGAAGCTGCAACGGGGGCAACTTTCGGTGGCGGTTTCAAAGTGCCCATGAATACTTTGGATCTCTCCGTGAATGCTTTCTCAATGCTTGACGAGAATCCAGTAGTATTTGTGTTCATGGTATGCTGTATCGCGGTGTATTTGACGTGCCTTTTGTGGGCCAAAAAGGCTGATGAGAGAGATAAAGTTCAGGTAAGTTATACCGGGTGGTTCAAAAAAAAGGTGACCCGAGTTCTAGGTAACTTTTCAACTACATTTTATAGTTTCAGAGAATTTTTGTTTACTTAGTCTTGATCAGCAGTAAGTTTTGAAATTATCCTGAACAAATGGTAAATTTAGCTTGGCTGGTTCTTCAGATATGGTTCATTACAGAGAGCATGCACAATACTGCCTTGTCCACGGGAGCGTCCTTTAGTAGAGATAGAATGCACTAAGTGGACTTACACACGATTGGTCACAAATTGTGAAAAAAGGAGAAGAAAAAAACGAGACATCTGGAACATCTGCCTGATGCATGACATACCTACCTACGTACCTACGTTTCTTTGTTGAATGTGAATGACAAATAAAAGCACAGAGATTGGGATACTTTGTAAGGGCGGATTTTTCAATTCTGAATCTAGAGCATGCTGTTTTGTTGAAGATAAAAACTAAATGACGCTCCCGTGGACAAGTCAGTTTTGTTTATGCTTTCTGTAATGAACCATATCTGAAGAACCAAACAAGCTAAACGCGCCATTTGTTCAGGATAATTTCAAAATTTACTGCTGATCAAGACTAAGTAAACAAAAATTCTCTGAAACTATAAATTTGGTTGATATAAATATTTTGAACTTGGGTCAACTTTTTTTGAACCACCCGGTACTCGATCACTTTCACTTAAAAAAATCATACCATTTTAAATTTTCCAGAATAACCGGACAATGATATTACTTATATGTTACTAAAATTTCATGTTGAATTTGTATCTCAACAAAATATTATAACTAACACATCTCATTCTTGTTTCGTCTCTTTTTTACTAGGCCGGAGCTACACCGCTTCCAGACAATGATCCACGAGACCACTTCCATTATGAGGTCACCGTCTTTACTGGCGTCCGAGGTGGCAGCTGTGAGTAGTTATACACTTTTTACGCGGCTATTTAGTTTTACCATTTACAAAACTAGATTTTTTTTTCAGAAATCTTTCCCAACATTCAAATCCTATCGCAATATATTCATATAGTACTGAACCAATACTAAAAGGTATGTTTGTACTTAAATTGTATTCTCATGATGATTCCAAGTATATGGTGATGAAATTCAATAATTTTATCTTTGAAACATTTTGGAACAATTTGGAACCGTCTTCTGCAGACGACTGCCGTGTGGAAAGTGTAAAGAGTACTATATAGCCGGGCTATATAGTTCTTGTTATCCGAATAACAACAGAGGACTATACAGCGTGTCCCAAAAAAACTGGGTTCAAAAGTTTGAGCGCGTATAACTTAAGCAGTAGGAAGAATGAATAGTTTATATTTAAGGATATCAAACAAAATATACCTGACCTTAATTGGTTAAACTCTGTGACCAATCCAATGTTAACTTTTTGAAATACAAAGATTTAAATAGAGCGTGGTCCGAACCCATTTGTCCCACTTTTCAAGGAACATCCCTGTGTTGCAATTGCGCATTGTTGTGACTTCCTGCGATGTATGAGGATGAAATATTAATATGTGAGTATTATATTGGTTTTGTCAAGCATATTGTTTACTTCGATCAAAGTTTTGCTTTGCATTTATTCTTTACAAAGACTTGAGCAGTAAACAAAATTATCTGGGTCATATTGCAATACAACAAGTTCATTATTTACATAAACATTAAAACAAAATGTTCTTTGTTAAAGTCCCTGAGTTATTGTTCAGTTCTTTCTGAGAATAAACCCCATGCCGGGAATACTGCACATACCGCACAGTTTCATGCAACGTACGGATGTTTTATTCCTTAAATCGGGACAAATGGGTTCTGACCACGCTCTATTCAAATCTTTGTTTTTCAAAAAGTTTACATTGGATTTGTCTTCAAATTTACCTAATTAAGGTCAGGTATATTTTGTTTGATATCCTTAAATATCAATTCTCCATGTTTCCTACTTATTTCGTTATAAGCTCGCAAACTTTTGAACCCAGCTTTTGGGGACACGCTGTATCATAGTTTCATATTTAAAGACACTCGATTATGAAATTTATAAGCCTTTCAAAGCAATGTAATGTCAATGGAACCTAGTATATAAACTGCTCACAAAAAGTATCGAAACACTTAGAAATGATCCAATATATAACGGCTCGAAAGGGTATGCATTAATCGAAGCAAATAACCAAGTGCATAATGTTGTTCTGCGTATTTTGACACCTCGATCGATGAGATACGATGTTGCGGAGCGGAGTTATTGTCATTTCAATGGTCGTGGGTCCAGTCAAAAGTGACAATCACCCTATAGAAAGAGGTTTGCATTACTGTTTAGAATGATCAGATTCGTGATTTTCAATAGGGATGAGTGTCACCTTGGAAACTGGACCCACGATCATTGAAATGACAATAACTCCGCTCCGCAACATCGTATCTCAACGATTGAGGTGTCAAAATACGCAGAACAAAATTATGCACTTGGTTATTTGCTTCGATTAATGCATACCTTTTCGAGCCGGTATATATTGGATCATTTCTAAGTGTTTCGATACTTTTTGTGAGCAGTTTATATAGGCACTGACTGGTCACAGCATGACAGTGGGGCATGCATGTGCTTAAGAATTCTTCTTTGCTGTTTAGTTGGCCTATACATGTTTTTGATGAAAGAACCATTTCTTTTGAAATGATAATTGGGCTATAAAGAATGAATTTCTGATGTAGTCTACGAACTAATAACTCAATATGAATGCATAAGAATGAACTAACAATAACAACAATAATCAATTTCGAAACTTTACCTTCGCCTTTCAACAAGAACAGTCATAAACTAGACGAGTAGATCAAACTCAAAGTTATGGACGGAGATCTGAAGCCGGTAAAGATCTTAAGGGTTGTGTGGACTTTCAGGTATAGCCTCCGTAAAACTGCCGTAACTTCTTCATTATTCATTTAATCTATATAAAAGTATACATTTTCTTGAAGGTAAAGGTTCAATGAATCCAACCATGCAAAAAAAAATGAAATTGACAATTTTGGAAAAATTGTAAAAAACGATTTTTTTTTTTTGTTGACCCATTTTAGGTTCGTGCACGATAACTCAAAATATATGTTGTCATATTTTGTCATACTAGTTTTATTTATTATTATTATCAAAAATATCTGCATGCATGCGCAATTCCCTTGTCATGACGCCTATTGTTATATTGTCGATGTGATGCACCACTGTTTCATCTATTAAATGCATGTTGTCAATTTATACCATTTATAAATGTCAGTATTTCATCCCATATTGAACCTTTAAATATGTCTGGTCTCCCTGCCTATTTGCCTGTCAATTATGTAGCCCCTGAACTAAATCCATGGGAAGTATATAATGTGCTCAAGGTAGTTAAGACATCCAAATCCAGTGGCCCTGATGGCATTCCACCCAAACTCATAAAAGAGTTTGCATACGAAATGAGTAGTCCACTCACGGACGTGCTTAATTGTTCCTTTAAAGAAGGGGTGGTCCCACACCAATGGAGGTCGGCAATTGTTGTTCCCATTCCTAAACAATTTCCCCCCTCCATTGATAAAATGAGACCAATATCACTGACAGATATATTTGCCAAAATTGCTGAAGGGTTTATTGCTAAATGGGTGGTGCAAGATATTCAAGATTCTATTGACATCAATCAGTTTGGTAACATTCAAGGTGTTTCAACTGCGCACTATATTTTGAATCTTACTCATTTCTTGTTCCAGGGTGCTGACAAGCCAAAAAATATCGGAACAGTAGTCCTCACTGATTTTTCGAAGGCATTTGATCTAGTAAATCATTTGCTAGCTCTGCCAAAATTTTGGGCATTTGGTTACAGGATGATCTTAAATGGGACACACAAATTGACCACATGTGCAAGAATGCCAACAAAAGACTTTTTATGTTGCGATCTCTTAAACGTTTTGGTTTTCATACATCCGAGTTAGTGACGGTGTACAGGGGGTACATTCGCTCTCTGCTTGAATATTCTGACGTCATCTGGTTTTTGTGCCCTCACATCCAAACTAGCTCTAAAACTTGAGAGAGTCCAAAAGAGAGCTTTAAGAATTATCCTTGGTCCTAGTTTTATTTCCTATCGTAATGCTTTAGATGTATGTAATTTTGATTATTTGTCTGCCCGGAGGGAGCAACATTCTCTGAAGTTTGCTCAGTCACTAGCCGAATGCAGTAGGACTAAAAGGTTGCTCCCTGCATGCAGAGGTCAGGTTCATGGTAGACAATTGAGAAACAATGCCGAACTCACCCAGCCTCGTGCTCGCACAAACAGATATGCTGAAAGCCCCGTTCCTTATTATGTGAAGTTGATAAACAGTGATCTCCCATAATTTGCTTTGCGTGATCCGTCTTTCTTCATCATGCTCGCATATTCTGTATTTGGCCTTGTCCCGTGTTGTTTGCCATGTTCCTGCCCAGTATGTTGTCTATTTGTGTATTGAATTGTTTCATATGTATTCCTTGCTTTCCTGTACAATGTAATTCGGCCTTCGGGTCGCGATTTTGTGCCAATAAAATCATATCATATCAATTATGCCTGTAGCTACGACGGCGAAAGTCACCGTCATAATGACGGGTGACGCTGAAACTTCACGGCCACGCCTTCTGCTAGATGATAAACGAAAGGTATTCCAGAGTGGTGGCATCGATACTTTCATTCTTTCCAGTCCACGATCCCTGGGAAACTTGCAGCATATTCGAGTGTGGCATGACAACAGTGGAAAACATCCCAAATGGTTCCTGAACCGATTAGCTATAAAAGACATGACCAATGATAGAATGTACTTCTTCATGATAGATAAGTGGCTTGCTGTTGAGGAAGATGATGGACAGGTAAGCAAACATATAGTGATAACTATCCCGAATAATATTGCGAATACATACGTCAACCAAATTGTTCAGCCTCGCTCTCACCAAATGACCCCATTTTTAAGTATACCATGGCACCGAAATATACGAATGTTAACGACTGTCATCTGAAGAACCCTATTTTTAGGAAAAGGTTGTATTTTATTTTTCTTATTATTTTTTTCCCACTCAAATTTCCCCTTTATCACCGAAAGTCCCAGGTTCATAAGTCTCAGCCCTACACTTCTATTTATGGTATACTTGAGTGCCCTCCCGCATTCTTTACAAAGGTGAAAATTGTATTTAAAATGCTGACATAGCAATTGCGCTAGCGTAACCGCTACGAAAGAATTGTGTAAGTATGCCGGCTAAGTTGTCGATGTGACATTATGATAGCATTTCAATCTAACAATATCGATATCAACTATATTATGCTTTCAGATCGAACGAGTCGTTCCGGTTGCCGGAAAAAGCGAATTGACCAGCTTTGGCTTCCTCTTCTATAGTAAAACACGTCGTAACCTTGGTGATGGTCATCTCTGGTTCTCAGTCTTTGGCCGTCCTGCGCGCAGCAATTTCACTCGCTGTCAGCGCGCCACGTGTTGTCTTTCCCTTCTCTTCTCCACAATGATGGCTAATATATTCTTTTTCGGCGTTGACGTCACTAATGGCAATGCCGGAGGAGCGTTTATCCTGGGGCCGATTGAAATCACCGTAGGACAAATATGCGTTGGTGTTATCAGTAGCCTTATGGTATTTCCCGCCAACTTGCTCGTGGTGCAAATGTTCCGTCTTTCCAGGGCGCCACCCGATAAAATCCAATGGAAGTTTTGGAAATCGACTAAAAGACCAAAGGAGGTCGATGAAGAAAAGAGCAGAGAAGAAATCGACAAGGATAAAGAAGAGCGAATGGATGAAAAAGCAGAAGATGAACTTCAACAACAGCTGTCATTCTTGGAAAGCGGTGAAGACAATAGACGCCTGCTGAAGACAAGATCGTCAAAGAAAGTGTCTTTCTCAGAGCCGGAGACAGAGCGAAAAATGAGCAAAGATGAGGGTTTCGAAGAGGAAGGATTTGATGAGGAAGGAGGAAAGAAAGAGGGAGAAGACGGAGAGTTTCATCTCGTGGGCGGTATTAAAAAGACCGAAAAGAAAAAGAAGACGAAGTTTATGTTGCCATGGCAGTGCTTCATGATAGGTTGGATAGCCGGATTTGCCACGGTTGGTACCGCCTTTTACATGACCATTCAGATTGCCGGACAATTTGGAAAAGAGAAGGCCACGGAATGGCTACAAACTATGTGTTGCTCCCTGATACAGGACATCCTCTTTTCACAGCCAATAAAGGTAAGGATGTTAACACTTTCCACGCGGCTATTATTTCTACCATACACAAAATTGATTTTTCAGAAACCTT
This sequence comes from Ophiura sarsii, assembly GCA_035610835.1. Taxonomy (NCBI): domain Eukaryota; kingdom Metazoa; phylum Echinodermata; class Ophiuroidea; order Amphilepidida; family Ophiuridae; genus Ophiura; species Ophiura sarsii. The sequence continues at coordinate 21,694,958 of CM069451.1, read as the reverse complement.
TCACTATTTTCAAAGTCTCTCTCAATGATTACTGACCCAATACTAGGCATGTTTATACTTATTTTAATGCATTTCTCATGGTGATTCCAAATATGGTAATGAAATTCAATAAATTTGACATTTTTGAAACATTTTGTAAACATTTTGTAATGTCGTCTGCAGCTGCCTGCCGCGTGGAAAGTGTGTTAATCTAGATGATATATCAAGTAACAATGGACATTGAGGTTATTCATAAAATGACGCAAAATGTACATTGCTAAACCAACTAGTGCAGACAAATATCAGTCTCAGAGGAAAGTGCGTATACTAGGTTGCATTCTAAATAGTATTTTCCAAATTCAAGATGACTCCGATATCAGTTTTAATCAGTCAGAGCGGCATAATATCCCTTGTCTAAATATAACGAAAAATAAGTGGTGTGCGAAGTGTAAATATAACGATAAATAAGAGGTGTGCGGCATGTAAATATAACGAAAAATAAGTGGTGTGCGGAATGTAACTATAACGTAAAATAAGTGGTGTGCGGCATGTAAATATAACGAAAAAAAAGTGGTGTGCGGCATGTAAATATAACGAAAAATAAGTGGTGTGCGGCATGTAAATATAGCTTCAGGTCATTTATTTTAGTTATAGTTAGATCATTACATAGGCCTACTGTGGCTTTAACCTAATAACGATAAACGTTTCTATTGTGGCAATTATTTGTCCCCCTATCTCTTTTAATATTCAGGTCCTATTCTTAGCGACATTCTATGCTTTGGTCATCAAGAAACCAGACAAGGAGGATGAATCTCCCTCCACACCTGTTCTTAAAGGTGACGAGGAATACATACACGAACGTCTTACAGAAGAGGAGCTCGATGACCCCCACAAACTGGAGGAGCTCGAACGACAGAAGATGTTGTGTCCAGTCAAGCCACCTGATATGGACAGCATTGCTGAATCGCGTGAAATCAGGTGGGTATTGTGAAACAGTTCGACAGCTGCCACCTATTGGTAATAGGGGTTATCCATGTAATGGATTAGCTGCCATCTTGTCGGGAATAGTTACTGTGTTTAGGATTTTCAGAAAGACCACATGTATGCTTCATGATATGTAGGCTCATTTGGTAACACGGTTCATGCAATGAATCGGACGTTATGTACACAGTAATTGTAGAATAGGGCGGGTGCGATTCCCATTTGTAGTCCGTTGCGCATGGCTATATGCATAACCCTTATGGATATTAACCTTTATTGATTCATAAAAATAATTTGGCTTCGGTAGTCTGATGTTGCAGTTAGAGTGTATATATAGCTACAAATTGAGAGAAGTTGTGGAATAGAAAGAAATGTTTATCTGTTTATTGAAACGGCTTGATGTGTGTATGCCGAGCCGTGTCTTAAACTAGGTTGTTGGTAATCCATGTTCGAAAGAAAATAGAAAGGAAAGGCAAGGCAAGGTAATCACCCAAATAATTATAATGTGTCATGCGTTAAGACAGCATGCTTGAAAAGCGCGCCAATTAACCGGTCATTTTTTAGTCTTATGTGTATGTAGTCACATCAAATTTAATAATAACTACACGGTGGCGGGTGAAACAGTCATGCCGGAAGTCGATATTTTAGGCATTCTTATTAGGGTAGCGTTCATTGAATTTTCTGGAAAGGTGAAGGTGCTTACGGTCATAAACATTAAAAAAGATCCAGAAAATATATTTTTCAAAACACCATTGCATGAACTGTTAACCCTAAACGATAACTAAAGATACATGAATGCCTCTTTGTTATAATATATCTTGTGATAACAAAATGTGAGTGTAATTCAGTGTTTGTTTTCTGTGTTTCAGATTTAATGAAATCAAAATGATGACGGTCTTGAAGGAGATCTGGTTGTATGTAGCCTTCCTCCTCGTCCTGTTTCTGATGGGTTACGGCAACATAAATCCTAACAGCTATTACATACAGCAGTCTATAAGAGGGACATTCCTTCGAGCAGAGTACAATGGAAATATGGGTTTTGCTAGTGTAAGTTACGAAAACGATTTACTTGTCACGTCATGTGTTACATGGTCAAAGATTGTGGAAGTTACGAGCTATTCTCGGAAGTACCAATGTCATGAATGTACAATACACTGTGGTTCCAATGTATAATGCGTATGAGCGCTATTATGTTCAGGGTTGGCAGTCGGCAGTGGTCGGCAGTAGTAACCAGGACTCAGCTAAAACAGTAAACAACCGGGACTCAAGGGAATTTCAGACCTTTCCAACCGGCACAAATATGACAAATTTCAGTCTGTTCCTTAAAACTGCTGTAAAAGCTATTATCGTAATTTATGAAGTGTTTTGATTCAAATTCGTGCATTCGAAAGCCTGCTAAATTATCTACTAACTTATATGAATAAATATCGAATGTTTGATGAGAGTAATGAGGTGGAACAAGTTCAGAAATAGTTAATGTTTAATGGGTTTGTTGTCTTCATATTTTACCACAAGCCTTCAATATATGTGGATTTTTGTTATGTCAATACCATTTTTAAACGGTTTTATTTGTACAATATTTCATTACTACTTCAGGTGAATAGTAGAGTTAACTTTTGGACATACCTCAATGACGTCTTCGTTCCGTCACTGTATACACCACCACTGGACAATGGAGAAGTTGATCTAATCAATTCAAGACAAAATTACGTCGCTGATAAGGCACACGTACTCCTAGGTACTGCTAGACTTCGACAGCTTCGGGTATATGAAGGTATGTGATGAGATATTAATATTACAATGCAACCATGACTTTATATGCAACCATGACATGTAACTTAAAAGTCACAAGATAACATTGTTAATGTACATTCTGTACCAAATGTATTGCAAGCTATATGTTAGTTTAGCCTAGTCTTTGTCAAAGTCACCTCGTAAAATCACCTGCCGAGCGAAGCGAGGCGTAGGCCGACCCGTCGATTTTTACAGAGGGCGCTCACACTTTATTTTAAGGCGTTCACACACCAACACCACAACGCCTTGATGAAAGGCTAAGTGTAGCCTATATTTCTCATGGGGTTAAGTGAATGATGAAATCACATGTGACTAATTAAGCCTCTTGCTTAGAGAAAACAAAATAATACAATCAAGAGGAAGACAGAATCGACGATGATGGTAATGATTATGATGGAGGATAATGATGATGATGACGACGACTGTTTGATTTGGGTATTTCGTCGTCGTCGTTATCCCCAAATTCAGCAATGCATTATTGTGGTTATGATTAGGCCTACTCGCTGATTTCTTTAGGGTAGTCAGTATAAATGAACTGTCTTTAAAGTTAAGCCCCCACCCCTTACCTTATTTGAGTACAAAACTGTCTTTTCTATTCAATCAATCAGATTCGTGTAAGCTGGAAGATGTTATGGAGGACACAATTGACCATTGCCGGGATGTCTACTCGGCAATGGATGACGTAGAACTGAGTTATGATGAAGGATGGCTAGATTATAACAGAACAAGTAAGTACATTCCACATTTGGGGTGTGTGTGTGTGGGGTGTGTTGTATTTTGAGATAGAAGACAAATAATTTCAGACATACTGTCATCGGTAGCTGGGTGTAGACGGTCTCCGCCAGTCCCCTCAACGTCGGCCTTATTATCTTGGATGCGCATGGGTTGGCCTTAGCACAGCATCGCGTCCGTGCGCCATGTTAGGAGCTAGACTAAGCCTAGGGATACTTCCAAAATGACTTTCAAAATGATTTGTAAAGTGTCCTTACAAGTGGTTGTGTGGGGATACCTCGAATATTATATTACCATACCAGTGTTGAAAAATGCCGGCATCCATTTAGATAGATTTAGATTACAGTGTCTTACTCATATGACAATTGACAAATAATTAAATCAACTATTGGGTCGTTTGTTTTTTTCCTTTCTTTTTACAGACTTAATTGTGTTTGAAACAATAATAGTTCCCTATAAAAAAAAATCCATTGAGAAAGTTAGTCTCTATAAATGGCTGGTACGGGGAGGGGAGGGGGGCTACATTGTTCACTTATGTGTTAGAAATCAACGTCATCTAAGATAGGTTCAAGTTTGTGAAATAACCAACACATGAAGAGGAAATCTTACATACATGCCCGCGCTCTATAACTACCATGACTACTGTTAATTTATTTTTGTCTCCCATTAGTTGGCATTGACCACGATTCGTCGCCATCCATGGGCGTGTGGAAATATCGCGATTGGGATGAGACGGACTCCTATCCACAGTACGGTGGTCAAGGCCTCTACTACGGAGGTGGATTCACCGTGGAATTCGGTAAAGATCTGCAGAAAGATATGGAAATGCTCGAGTATTTAAGACGGTTGAATTGGGTGGATCAGGCGACTAGAGCCGTCTTCCTTGAGTTCACTTTATACAACCCGGTCACCAATGTGCATATATTCTCCATGAATCTTGTGGAATTCCCGCCAACAGGAGGTGAGTGTTAGTGACATGGACTCTTGTCAGTATTTATTACTCTTAAACCATTAAGTTTGTCCATTTAAGCTGCCGTGGGCATTGCCATGATAATGATGTTGTGTTTTGGTTGTAAATTGGTCGTATGTTAACGTTTTGATAATATTTTGGTTGGCTTAAAGTTGTAATAGCGTGTTCATGGAACATTGTGAAAGCATGTTGGTACAACGTTATATACCAATCAAAATCAAAACCGAAACTTTCATATACAACCAATTCAACATTTTGAATATACAATGTATGGGTACATCTCCCCATGATTGCATACCCCACATAAAAATATTAGTAGATAGCTGAAGGTTTATGAGTGTTTGCGCAAAAAGAGTTGATGAAGTATAAGTTGCAGTAAATAACATGGTCAGTTAACACTGTCCGTATGAGTATAATCCAGGCTATATTGCCTTCACGATATACCATCCATTACCCGTGTCTTCGTTTGAAAGCGGAAAGAGAGAAATTGAAAAGACAGTTGGATGCGATATAATATTCAAGTCCTTCACAGTTTCGAAACTGATTACAATCTTCCTCAAAATATTGTTGCGCTAAGAATCTGTGATTTCGTCGATTTGATGACCAAAAAAATGGCATCATACATATTTACCCTCTACGTATGAACTACTCTGTTCTCTCATAACCGTGCCGTTAACGTTCCAAGATCCAACAAATTTAGCCACAAAAGATCAGTTATATCATCTGCAGCATATACAAAATGCTCTTCCTGATCACATGCAAGCAATTGACAAGCGGGCCAACTCATCAAAGAAGGTTACTCGCCATCTTGTTATAATCCCAACATAATTATTTTGACTACCAAAATTACAAGATGTGATTCAAATATGTCAACATTATTTAATTTCATCACCATATCACCATGAGAAATGCAGTCACATAAGTACAAACATGCCTACTAGTGTTTCAGTTATTATAGCGATAGGTGTTTTTTTAGTTGGGGAATGTTTCCGAAAAAACGTTAATTATAAAACTAATAGCCGCGTGGAAAGTGTTATACATTGTTACTACCCTCATGACCCTGGACAAAAATACTAACTTCGAAAATTAAAATTAAATAGCCCGAAGCTCTATTTACATACCATATTTAAACAAGTAGTATTGTGCTACTCGATATATAATCCTTTGCTACGCGATACGGGACCCGATATCAGGCTCGACAAAAAACTCATCGGGGCCCGGTACAGTCGCGATATAAAGCTTCATGATCTGAGTTACGCAGTGCTTATATAGTAAGATATATACGTGGTTTATCACGGTTACAACATTATTTATCTATATTCTTATTATTAATACAGGCTGCTTTCCATTCGTGTCGATGAGATGTATGACCCTGGATCACTACTATGGTATGTTCGCCTACTTTGTAATGGCAGCGGAAGTCGTCTTTTGCTTATTCATGTTATGGTTCATTTACAAGGTACAGTCATACATCTAATGATTTTTACAAATGGTTTAAAAATCTTACCATTTTCTCCAATATCAATTGCTTCACAGAGAGTCAATGTACATTAAACAACCATTATAGTATTTGAGATCTTAATTTACAGCATTGTAGACTAGGGGATATAAATTGTTTAAAGAGTAAAACAAAACAACATCATAACGCCAAACCGAATGTCCCCTGGGTTAAAAGGAATTGCAACTTACGTGTCATCAATTGAATTGTATACACACATGAGGCGGTGGGTGTGGAAACCCCACTCGAAAGAGATTCATCCCTTCTATAATCAAGCGGCTGCTATGGGAAAACCGACATTTTAGGTATTTTATCAACACATTTGGATCGGAAATAATAATGATTTCATATTAGCAAAGCTGCCAACTAAATAACTAATTACTACGTTCTCTGCTTCTGATTTCGAATGCGTACGTATACACAAGTATCTAACAGGTGCGAAGATGTGAAAACATAATTCAAATCAGTTGATCAGAATTCCAGGAATATATGTGTATCTAACTTCTGGTTGATTTACTGTTTAATTTCAGGAAGCAAAGGTTATCAAGAGACAGAAGAAAGCGTATATCAGATCGATCACTAACTGGTTTGAGATTATCACTGTAGCTTTAGCCATTGGAGCGGTAGTGGGCTACTTTTACAAGCTACTGCAGGCCATGTCATTGATGGAAGAGGTAAATGAGACGCCAGAAGAATTTCACAGCTTCCAGTACTTGGCCTACTGGGATGATGTAAGTAGTTAAACTGACTATTGGATAATGACTAATGATCTGACATCCATCATCAAATTATATATAATTGCATTAATAATATAACCCATTGATGATTATGTCCATAGGATCTCCTATAAGGGAAAATACATTGATTGTGACTTCCTTTCTCCCGATGCAATTCTTTTCAGATTTATATGTCCATGGTTGGTTTACTCATGTTCTTCGCCACCATCAAGTTCTCCAAACTACTGCGCTTCAACAAGAAGATGTTACTGTTGTCCCACACAATATACGTAAGTAGCCCAATAAGGCCACACAGCAAAACTAGTACGTATAAGTGACTTGTACGTAAGACTTATACGATAGACTTATACGATAGTCTCCAGAATGTATTTTGAATCATTAAACGTAAGCTACAAGCACCAATAAAAATTGCCCTTAACCAATGCAAATATTTCCATGATAATATAGAAATAGTTGCACTAGCCTCAGTTAAATGTTAACACTCTCCATTGTGGTATTTGGAATTGCCACGAGAAATACAAACATGCCTAATATCGTCTCAATAATTATTGAGATAGGCTTTAAAAGTTTGGAACATTTTCTGAAAAGAACTAGTTTGCTCATGATATTCAACATATCACCGCGTTGAAAGGGTAACTTAAGGTTCTCGTACGTATGGTGCTGCAAAATATTACGTTGGGTTCTATGGCCTTAGTCTTACGTACAAGTCACTTAAACGTATGACCCATACGCACCAGTTTTGCAATGCTCCCTAATGAAAAGGCATACGACTTTTTTAAAACTTAATAACCAGTGTGGGTGACACAATCAAAGACCAAATTTAGAATGTGGTTATACTTCTCCGGCATGTTTTAAGCATAGTCTATAAAAATGGTATTATTTTATGGCGCTCTTTACCTTAGGTGAAACGTAAAAATGAAAACTCCTGCCTGAGACATACTAGCATTACTGGGTGACATCGGGTCCCGGGCATCGGGTATGCTTGATGATGTACCGTTTTGCAAAAAGGAAACAAGTTAGGATTAAAGAACAATCCAAATGTCTGTGCCTGTTTTAAAATATATTGGTATGACACGCTTAATTGACTCATAATTACTTGTGCATACAATTGTTTAATTTTATAAAGTAATTCATTATTTCGCTCTTGGATAATTGATCGATTCAATTATTCGTTCATCAACATCACCAATCACAAAGACAAAATATCACTCGCACAAGACTGTATTATACGCTATGTTTTGTTAAAGGTATATGACCCGATCACTTTTTTGGGGCTATGATTTTTTTTTCACATCAAGATATTTTGGTATCAGAAGAATCCCCATGTTTTTCTCATTATGTCTGTAAAATATTAGGGGCCAGAAATATTTTATTTGGAAATTATAGGCTAAAATGTGGTGAATTACTGCCAAAGGTGGTTAACCACCAACCAGTCTGTGTACTACTCAATGGGCGCATGTCTTTTGACCTTGCGCTTCTAAAAATAGAACCATTGGAGTTATGCAACTCAAACTTTGGAATGCAACAATTTTAAGGATGACCTTTCATGTAAAATAGAAAACATCATGTTGAAAATTGGGTCAGCAATCGGAACATCTACCTTTAACGTTTTATCATTTTATTACAGAACTTTGCGTACGAGCTGAGTTTGTTTATGGTCATGTTCACTGTGGTGTACATGGCTTTCAGCAGCTTCTGTTTCCTCAACTTCTATACATTGAAAGATTACAGCAATTTCTTGATCACATTGGAATCGCTATTCGGCACACTGCTTGGTAAGTATTTGACGGACGTACACGGTGTCCCAAAACGTATGGGCACCCGAATTTGGAATTATAAATATCATATAGTGAGCTTGGTCAGAGAATCCTTAAGGTAGCAATACATTACTAATCACGCTATGCGCTAATGAACAGTTTTAGTGACACCTTTCATATTGGACATGTTATAAAAGACAATATTTAACAATTATGAATATTTCACCAAATCTAAGCCCTCCTATAGGTTTTTTTTAAATGTGAAATCACACTTAAGGCGTCGAAAATAGAAACCATGTTCTATAAAAGGGCTTGACCGACCTACTTTTTAGAAATTGGTGGAAAACATATTCACGTGCAAATAAATACGACCAAAAAAAAGCAGGTTAAATTAGTCAAAAAACGACTACATTTTTACAGATTTAATGTGATTTCTTGACAAATCCGACCGGCCGACCAAACCTGAGAGATCAGTTCGACCGCGGAACAATTGTTCGGTTTTAATACTAAGGTTTTCCAAATAACACTTACCTATTAAAGTGTTACGCAATGATTTTCACCAATGTCCATCTACAATTTCCAGGTAAATTCAACTTTAACGAGCTCGTCGAGGCAGATCGTGTTTTCGGACCGGTGTTCTTTTTCTTTTACGTGCTGCTAGTCATGTGGACACTGGTCAACATGTTTGTCGCCATCATATGTGACGGCTTCGCCAGGGCTAGACAGGATCAACAACAGATGAAGAATGAGCTGGAGATCGTTGACTTCATGATGGGAAGGTTTAAACAATGGACAGGATTCGCAGAGAAACGTATCAAAGAGGATAAAAAGGTTCATACGTACCTCGAGGGTAAGTCAAAATGGTCAGAGTTTATCATACAATGTTCTTATGTTGAAAGCATAAATAAAGTCCACATTTACCTCTGTATTGACATATGTACGTGTTAGACTAAACACGATGGCGTAATTTCCAGGGTTTATTTGTTGATGACACAGGTAGGCCTACGACACACCATCCAACATACCATACTAAAGCAATGATCACTAGTATGCCCTGAAGTTACTACACAGAGAATGATAAATGGAGTGCTTCAATATGACAAGTCTAACAATTTAACAAGTCCGCTCAAAAGGGAGTTGCTTATTGAACCAATTCGTGTATGCATTGGCCAATAGTCGAACTAAAAATCCTTAGAATTGCACTAACCATGCTAACAGGAGTGTTCAGGATCAAATTCAGGGACGACAAGGCGATGGCATGTGTGTTATTTAATATACAGTGTCGTTTTCCCGATTCTGGCGTCACCTATGCATGGCGATGCATAAAGCACTTTAGTAATGCCCAAGTGTTAATACCATGATACGGGGTGTCCCAAAAGTTTCAATACATTTTAAGATTTGTATCTTACCTAAAATAACTCGCTGTTTGAAACTGAAAACATGTTTGGATAGAGATAATTTGTAGAGTTATTTTGATACCAATCTCGACCCCTTTCATGAGACTCATTATCATGTTAATATAAAACACACTCTGAAAGGTTTAATTACATAACTCACCATACCATACAATTGCTCAACTTGCAGGACAACTGGTGCACGTCGCTGTAATCACGTGCTGCATGTTCCTCACATCCCATTTATGGAAAACTTAATTTTATTCTCATCACTACCTCTAACCCTCTCTCGCTTCCTTCACTTCATTAAAGCAATATAATGTGATCTTTTTCAAACTTTTACACATATTTGTCTATCTTTTTTATAATGAGGTTTGAATATCAGGAAATACTTCCTGGACTTATTATCTACTTTGGCTGTATTTTCCGTAAAAGATCCATCACAGAACTTTACTAAATCAAAATGGAAATCTGCTTCCAATTTAAGATATTTATCAACATATTATTTGTTTCGATTTTCATCATAAAGCATTCCATAGGGGTGGGTTCCTTTGTGTGCAGTTGCGTATTCGGAAACACTGTCAAACTATGGAATTATATTTACGAACGAAAAACTATTCAAATAATAAATTGTCCTGATATCAGGACAACTTTATTTCATAATCTGATTTTGAAGTAATTAGGAAATGTATTGCTTTTATTACTTAAAAGATATTTTAGTTTCATTGTTGTGAATATAATTAGACCCCAACAAATGTATTTCTTGCATGTGGAAAAAATCACATATATAGGTGTTCCATGAATCGCATAATATGCATAATACGCATAATATTACAGGCTGTCCCAAAATGATTAGTACCCATCGATGCCCAAAGTTCAATAATGTTTGTCATCATCAAAATCGACAGGATTAGGTCTATTGGTATTACATCATCTTTGTCCTACTGTATTATTTCATTAGAATTTTAGATCATGAATATCGGATTTATCAAACTCAAGATACACTCTATTATGTAAAACATGGTGATTTCACCTTTTTGACAAAGTGCTAAAAATGTGTGTGCTATTACAGCTTGTTTAAAAGAAACTTGTGTATTCTCATAATCTCTTGTCTACTCAATATAATCTTGTGTGTCTTTCTGTTGTAACTGTTATTAGTTATGGGTGTTCAAATCATAAATAACAATTCTCCTTAATTCAATTTAACGGGTAAAAGAAGTTTGTCACACTTGGGTGACCCCATGCATTGTTTTATTTGACAAATGTGTAGGGACTTCTAAATGAAGTGGTATTTCCAGTGGCTTAGATTTCATTTTCACATTGGAGAATGGATTTCGTGAGGTTAAACACTAAGGGATTATATCATTTTAGCAAGTTTGTAGGAAATTGCATCCCCAATATGAAAAAGAAGTCTAAGCCACTGCTAACTACCCATGACCACGTCTTTACCTGTTTAAATATCCCTCAAGTTTAGCCTCAAAACTAGCTCATTAAAGAAACAAAGCTTGGGGTCGCTCATGCGTGACGAACCATTTTTACTTTTCAAATTAAAACAAAATGAAAAAGTAGAAATGGTTTGAACAACAATATGATACAACAGCAGTTTAAAATAGAAAGGAACTAAAGATATTAGCAGACAAGAGATTAAGAGAATGTATTAGTTTCTTTTAAACAAGCTGTTTAAAAACACATTTTTTTGCACTTTGCCAAAAAGGTGAAATCACCATGTCTTACACAATGGAGTGTAACTTCATTAAAATAAGTCCGATATTCATGATCTAAAATTCTAATGAAAGGGTACAGTATAGCACATATGATAACAAAAACAACGGATCTAATCTCATTGATGTTGATGATGAACATTTTTTTGAACTTTGGGCATCGATGGGTACTAATCATTTTGGGACAGTCTGTATACTATACGGGTTTTTATGAAAGTACAGTTTTACATTTTGGAAAACTTTCCTCTGTACTTCGACAACACAGATAGCTGTTATTGTAATTTTAGTATTAAAATAATTCTACAAGTCTTCGCTATCCAAATATATTTTTAGTTGTCATTATTTGACCGGTATAAATATATAAAGCTTTCACAAGGTATTGAAACTTTTGGGACACCCTGCTTAAACATGCTTCAGTCATATAATGGCATAATGGCGTACCTGCTGGCTCCAAACTGAGACCACTTATCATCTTCATTGTTTCTATTTCTTTTCAGGAGTTGATGAGAAACAGGTGGAATGTGACAGAATGCGTTTCAAGCTAGATGAGATGGTCTCCAAACTCAACGAATTTGTGGTGAGCACTAAGCGTGATGACAAGGAGTTATTCGGCGATCCCGACGAAGGCAAGGGCAAACCAAGAGTCATCTATACGGGATAAATATCAATATGTTTGGCAATTAACACTTTCCACGCGGCTGGCTTCTGCAGACGACATTCCAAAAGTTCACAAAATGTTTCAAAAATTTAAAGATTATTGATATTTATTACAATATTTAGAATCACCTTGAGAAATGCATTAACATAAGTACAAACATTCCTATAATTGGTTCAGTAACCCTTGAGATACAGAGTTTGAAAGTTTGAAAGGTTTCTGAAAAATCTGTTTTGTGTATGGTAAAAATAATAGCCGCGTGGAAAGTGTTTTAAACAATAGGCCTACATATCAACAACGAATTCTGTTAAAAAGATATATAGTTAGTTTTAAATAAGATATGATAGCTCAATGTGCAACTATTTTATAACTTATTCATATATACCGAATAATAACATACTGTTTTAACATTTAAACAATGCATAAAAAGCAGGCACATTTTTTAAATATACAAATACAATTAGTTAATTAGAAGGTGATAACCTGCTGTGAAGCTATTTATTAGAAACATTTAATTAAAGACTTCGCTTAATGTTATATACTTTGATAAATATATTTTAACGCCTCATCACACACTTTCACATCATTTTGACCATGGTCACATACTATGAGAGGCCATAGTATAAACAAAAATGTGTAAGGTTAGTCGTCTGAGATAACATCTTACACGTCGAAGATGAGCAAATACAGTTTACAAATAGGGTGTATTCCGTAAATAGCATAAGCTTGTAGGATATCCAATTTGATTAATACTTGTTTGCAAATATTAAATCCAAAGTGTCACAATTGTTAACGGAATAAAGCGAGAATGTTATCTTTAGGCGTCTAAGATAGTAGATACACCTTAGACGTCTAAGATAGTAGATACACCTTAGACGTCTAACATTACACGTTCTACTGTAACCTTACACGGACTACGTGTTACCTTATGCGTACTACGTGTAACCTTAGACGATTAACCTGACACGTATTTGTTTATACTATGGCCACTCATACATGTAGGTCACATCTTCGGTAATTTAAACATCGCACTTGACGTTCACGTGAGAATTGGGCAACTAATTTCTTTAAAATGTTAAACATATGTATATTGTTCAACTATTCAAGCATTCCAAGGCCAACCTGCATCAAAGAATTTTCTTAATAGTCAAACTGTTTTAACATGTTCAAGGAACATGAACAAATCACGTCCAGAACTATTTATTCAAATGTGCCACTGAAATGCTGAATATGATTTCTCTCTCCCCATCGATTGTCAATAACTATAGTGACGATAATAATTCCGATTTTTAATGATTGAACATAATGACGACGTCAACTTTTGACCGACAGGGTTTATCCTTGGTGTAAGGCAGCACGAAATTAACCTATCCCAACATCCTCTATGTACGGATTAAAGGATTATACAGCTTTATTCCGTAATGGGGTCTATGCACTAGTATAACTTACATGACTTTTGAATCTCTTACACCAAGGATATACCACTATAAGTAACTTACTACTATAGAATTTAATTATGCTGTTGAACTAGTTAATTTGAAAAACAAGTTGTTAAGTGCACGGTTATATAGGTATTAAAAGAACGAAGCAATTGATAAGTAGTCTTTGTTTTAGTCAGGGATTGAGTCGACTCCTTATAGCTGGGGAGCACGCATGGTTTTTCGGTCCCGGTCTAGTCATATACCAAAATGTTCCTTGATGTCTGTATTATAGCCTAGGTGGACATCCTTGCCAACTTGGATGTTAAGTTGACCTTTGACCTCGATTTAGGGTCAAAGTTCACATGTGTTTCAAAGAGACGTCAACACTTTGATTTAACATTGTTTAGAGACTGTTTAGAGCAAAAAAAGTTAATTTTTGGCAAATTTTCACAAATTCAACTAAAAATTCCACTTTGTCCTTCTTTAAAAAAAAATATTGTAACTCATTGAGAAATGATTAACCCTGTTTTAAGGTTGGTATATCAATGTACTTGATATTAAGATAATTTTAAACATCAATAGTATGCTGTTGTCATGGCAACATACTTAAATGGCCTCCAAAAACGTCAACAATTGGTCAAAATGGAGGAAAATTTAGACATAAATGGTGATTGCTATGGAAACTGCATTGCAGGTAGATTATATAATTGTCTTAAAATCAAAGTAGGTCTATTAACCAGCAATAATAGTTGCGATCATCCAAGGGCCAATAATATTTTGAAAATAATGATTACATGTCATTTTTGGCCAATTTTGTGAAAAATAGTAACAAATTGCCGTTTTTTGCTGACATGTCATTTTCAAAATGTCATGGGTCAATAAGTATTGATCAAAAATTAAACTTGTGATTGACTGTTTTGTTCAAAACAGTCATTCGATCAATATGATATACTTTGCATGGTCAAAATATTGTTTTTAAAAAAAAATTCCCATGTTAAATTAAAGTTTTGACGTCCCATTGAAACACATGTGAACTTTGACCCTTAATCGAGGTCAAAGGTCAACTTAACATCCGAGTTGGCAAGGATGTCCACCTAGGTTGTATGCATCAGACTTCAAGGAACATTTTGGCATGTCTCCCTGTGCCAGCATACCGGGACCAAAATACCCTAAAAATGGGCCTCCGCTCCCCATCAGCTATTAGGTATTAAAATGAACGGTGCAAAAAAGTTCACCAAAGCCAAATAAAAAATGCGATTGACTTCATTTTTTTTACACAAAGTTAGGAACAAACCTAACATTTTTGCAACGTTAAAAAAGTTTCAAATTTCAACTTGGTTTTGAGATAAGATGGCTTCTTCCGCTATTGCAGGGCTTTTTTACTCGCCCTGTCCGATTGTCGCCAAAGTAATATTTTGCATCACCATATACGTACAAACAGCAATACAAATTGAACTTAACTAATGAATATATTTCCATAATAATATAGAAATATGATGATGCAAACTAGTACATTGACGGCTATCGTAAAGTCTTAAGAGGGGGGGGGGGACTCACGGAAGTTTTGATTTGATTGATTTTTGAATTGTGTGAGTGCTGTAATTGTTGAACTATTAATCAAATGCATATGCATATACAAGTTACAAGTATACAATTTTGGAAAGGAAATGGATCAGAGAATCCAAATTTGGCGTCAATTTTGACCAAATATGTTGATATTTTGAGAAAATTACAAAATTCCCTTTTTTGGCATTTTTTTGAACAAAGCTAACAAAAAATATTTTTTAATAAAAATTGCCCAAATCGCTTGATTATGATGTAAAGACACTAACTTAGGTAAGAATTTCTCATTTTTTAAATATTTTTTGAAATGTTAACCAAAAAGTGCCAAAAAAGTGAAAACAAATGGACACCTTTTTTTTTTGGGGGGGGGGGGGCAATTTATTAGTCAAAAAAGTGATTTTGTTGTTGTCCAAATTGATGCAAAATTTGGATTCTCTGATCCACGTCCTTTCCATGTACATTTGAGTCATAGTTCAATAATTACAGCACTCACAAAATTCAAAGAAAACTTCCTTGAACTGTATAGGCTTTATACTGTTATTACTGGGCCCCAGTATTGAATTCGCCTGATCAGCTCATGCCGGAAGAAATGTCCCAACATACTCGTTCATTTGACTAAGGTCACTATCACTGCACTGTCAAGTGTGCTATGGTTGATCGATAGAGAACTTTATTAGACAGACGCGATTATGACAAAGCTGTAATCCGTATATAAGTTCGTATCGTTGGGACTTTAATCAAGAAATGCCGGGAAAATATTGTCATCTCCTCTGTTACACGTCGCTGTGCGTGCGTTAAGGTATGCCGAAGGTGAACTTTGGCTGTTAGTTTCGAGGTCATCATAAAACAGGCATCGACCTTGAAGCTGAGAATTTGCGCAGTCCAATAATATTGTAATCTCCTCTATTACACGTCGCTGTGTGTGCGTTAAGGTATGCCGAAGGTGAACTTTGGCTGTTAGTTTCGAGGTCATCATAAAACAGGCATCGACCTTGAAGCTGAGAATTTGCGTAGTCCAATAACTCTAAACACAGGGGGTGTGACCTATATTAACCTCGGTACCAGGCCCCGGTATACACTATATTAGGGATTCACCATTATTCTAAGTTGTGGGACTGTTGGATGTTCATGTTGGGTTCAGGTGGAATTTTTATTAGCCTCAAGGCGAGTCTAATATCCATTCCCCGGTCCATTCCATGGCAGGTTGTACATGTAGTAAGAATTGCGAGCTTACTACCTGCCATGGTATATCTTTTGGGTTGGGTGGGCAAAGTTTGGGGGGGTTTTTTATCGGTATTTATGCGAAGTTTTTTGCTGGTATTTTATTCTACAACCACCACCCCCTTAAAGTGTAATGGAATATTCAGCTTTACAAATAAATTACATGGAATGTTAAAAGCCATAAAGCAAATAAACACTTGAAGTTGAAGACAATAGCGGCATGTTAGCCCATTCATAGTTACGTGAGAATATTGACCAAGTGCGGTCATTATCGTCGGCGAAATATGCACTTGAGCGGTTTTATTGTGGCTAATCAATTGACGGGTAAAACGCGCCCAACATAGAGGAAAAACGGTTTGCATGCGTTCTTGAAACAGTGATTTCGATCTTTATGATTGTTATTAACATTTACAACTCTGTATACTTCTGTGTATTGTTTCCGTATTTTATGATGTTATATTATTTTACGTTTTTCATAAGTATTTAATATTTTATCGGCCGTATTTGCCAAGTTGGCGTACAGTTGGGCGCATGGGTATAGCTAAACTGATTGTATCAATTTGTAATTACTTTAAAAATTATGAAGCTATCACCATTTTGGCCCGGGGGGGGGGGGGGGGCACTTGAAATTAATGACTATTGTCATCGCGCACGGGAAGGTACAGCCATTCTTGCCGGGGGGGGGGGGGGGGGGGGTGCACTCATATGCCGTATCTACGTAGTATAGGCCTATTATGTTACAATGTAGCACAGCAATTAATAATTTGAAGGCCTATAGTATAAGCAGAGAGATGTTATTTATACTAATTTTTATTATTACACCTCCCTGGTATAAGAATAATAGTCTTAGAAATTCTGAAATAAACTTAACTGGGTTTTTTTTATTGATACTCGAGCCGACGAAATTGACTCATACACAAAACGCGCCCACATTAATTTCTATCTTTATGATTGTTATTAATGTTTATATTTCTGTATACTTCTGTATATTGTTTCCATATTTTATGATTTTATATTATTTTACTTTTATTTTTCATAATTGTAAATATTTTATCGGCTGAAATCGCCAAGTTGGCGTACAGTTGGGCGCATGGATAAAGCAACACTGAATGTATCTATTTGTAAAGTACTTACAATTATCATGATTATGAACATTGTCACGCGCGAGAAGCTATCACCATTTTGGCCCGGGGGGGGGGGGTACTTAATTAATGACTAGATTGTCATCGCGCACGGGAAGCTACAGCCATTCTTGCCGGGGGTGGGGCACTCATATGCCGTATCTACGAAGGCTATGTTAGCACAGCAAATATTTGAAGGTCTATAAGAATAGTCTTAGAAATTCGGAACTTAGCTGGTATTTTTTATTGATTGGCAAAAAAAAAAACAATATACGAAACCAGTCCCAATTGAAGGGCAAAAAATAGGTTAAAGGCTGTTTTTCTCAAGAAAAAAATATATAGGTCTCAAGAACTGGGTTTTTTTCCTCCTCAATCCAGTCATTCATTGTTGTCAAGGCCTAACAGTTATGGGTATAGTTCACAGCATCTTGTGCGTCTAAAATAAGACTAACCATTAGAGCTATGCAACTCAAACTTTATAAGGATGACCTTTCATGTAGAATAGAAAACCGTTTCAAGTTGAAAATCGGAACATCTACCTTTAAGATAAGAAGGCGCGCTATCATTGAATCATTGAATTAGTTGTTATCACTTAATTTTGAGAACAAAATCCAATTCAAATTTTGCTGTCTATTCAGCTGTATATGGTCATATTTTTTAACCAGAGCTCAATTGTGTTGCAGACGGGAGTATGGGAGTATGCAGAACTGAATTCTACCTTAACTTTTTGGTAAAGATCGTTAGTGTCAATTCCACGTGGTTTATAGAACCGGAGATGTATCTTTAATAGTGACATTAGAACACTTTAGACCCCGTGCCTACCGAGAGAGAGAGGGGGGGGGGGAAGTATGCAGAACTAAATTCAACCTTAAAGATCATTAGTGTCCGTTTAACACTTTCCACGCGGCATGCGTCTGTAGACGACATTCCAAAAGTTTTAAAAAATGTCTAAAAAATAACATATTGTATCACTTTTCCACGTGGAGATGTATCTTTACTAATGACATTTTAGAACATTGGAGACCCCAAGTGCCTTATTGAGAGGGGGGGGGCGGAAGTATGCAGAATTAATTCAACCTTAAATCATGTAAATATTTAGTAAAGATCATTAGTACAGTGTCAACACTTTTCCACGCGGCATGCGTCTAGACGACATTCCAAAAGTTCACAAAATGTCTAAAAATGACATATTGTATCAATTCCACGTGGAGATGTATCTTTACTAATGACATTTTAGAACATTGTAGACCCCATGCCGTACCGAGAAGGGGGGCGGAAGTATGCAGAACTTAATTCAACGTTGAATATTTAGTAAAGATCATTAGTGTCATTAACACTTTCTACGCGGCATGCGTCTGTAGACGACATTCCAAAAGTTCACAAAATGTCTAAAAATGACATCATCTACGGTATTGTATCAATTCGATCCACGTGAAGATGCATCTTTTACTAATGACATTTTAGAACATTGTAGACCCCGTGCCGTACCGAGAAGGGGGGGGGGGAGTATGCAGAACTTAATTCAACGTTAAATATTTAGTAAAGATCATTAGTGTCATTAACACTTTCTACGCGGCATGCGTCTGTAGACGACATTCCAAAATGTCTCAAAATTTCTAAAAAATAACATATTATTGTATCACTTTTCCACGTGGAGATGTATCTTTACTAATGACATTTTACTTAGAACATTAACCCCAAGTGCATTATTGAGAGAGAGGGGGGGGGGGCGGAAGTATGCAGAATTAATTCAACCTTAAATCATGTAAATATTTAGTAAAGATCATTAGTGTCATTAACACTTCCACGCGGCATGCGTCTGTAGACGACATTCCAAAAGTTCACAAAATGTCTAAAAATGACATATTGTATCAATTCCACGTGGAGATGTATCTGTAATAATGACATTTTAGAACATTGTAGACCCCGTGCCGTACCGAGAAGGGGGGGGGGGGGGGGCGGAAGTATGCAGAACTTAATTCAACGTTAAATATTTATTAAAGATCATTAGTGTCATTAACACTTTCTACGCGGCATGCGTCTGTAGACGACATTCCAAAAGTTCACAAAATGTTTAAAAAGGACATTGTATCAATTCGATCCACGTGAAGATGCATCTTTACTAATGACATTTTAGAACAGTATAGACCCCGTGCCATACCGAGAGGGGATGTGGGGCTGAAGTATGCAGAACTTAATTCAACCTGAACTATTTAGTAAAGATCATTAGTGTCAATTCCACGTGGTTAACTACCGGTTCTGGCATGTAATAACAATGTAACAAACCACCTTTATGGAAACTGAAGTAATAAAACATGACCATTTACAAATACAAACCAACATTCGATCTAAACAGTACTTACCTTTCAAACGGTGTTATGCATATGACTGTGGTCCATCATGACAATTAGACAAAAATATTAACATTTGTTTTACTTGTAGCACACACAAATTCCTTAATTGCAATATTGTTCTTGTAAACAGATTTAGAATATAGTTATAAGCTATAGTTTAATTAGCTCCATCATAGCAAGATATATTCAGCTCATTATCAATCCGCGCACAAAATTTATCCAAGCCTATAAGAACGATTTTTGCAAACAAAACAACAAAAATGCAAGTATTTGAATTGCCTACTCATCCAAATTCAATCATATGTAAACAGTTTTCGCCAAGCACAAAATTTATCCAAGCCTATAAGAACGATTTTTGCAAACAAAACAACAAAAATGCAAGTATTTGAATTGCCTACTCATCCAAATTCAATCATATGTAAACAGTTTTCGCCAATTTGGAACTAAGTAAACTATAGCACTCAACAATAATCGCAGAAGGAATATATCCTAGAAATTTCGTTTTTAATGAACAAACTACAAATGTTTTTATAGTAAAGATATTGTATGTGTGCATAATAAACATTGTTCGGCAAACAAATAGCATACACTTTGTTTATATCCTACAAATATTGTCCCACTTTCACTTTACATAACCCACATCCACGTAAATGCGCCAATTAAAAATACATCTACAAAAATTGAAAATAATATTAGCTTTGTAAATATGTCATATCCATCAATTCAATGTTTTAATAACCATGTTTATGCACCAAATTCAGTAAAACAGCATACCCCACGGTAACCTTAATATTTCAATGGGGACATTATCACTCATCTCATTATATCAGTTCGTCTGAAATCTGATAAAGACTGTTCCCCTTACAAATATACAACTCTATTAACTAACAGGGCCCAGTCAGGTTTTGTTCAAAATCTCAAACCACAAACCCCGAGAACCGCAAAAACCGAGAACCGCGAAAGCCGAGAACCGCTCTAGTTGTTTATGGAATCAACGTAGTAGTCCAGGGTTATTGGCAAGTTGGAACCTATATCATCAGAGCTGACAGCGATATTTGAAGGTAAGATTATAATATACGTTTTGCAATTACACAAATCAACTGCCAGGTAGGCCTAATGATGTTTGAGTCTCGCATGCATTATAAGCTTATCAATATCGTGATGCATCCGGCGAGTCATGACCATCCATCCAAAAATCCCCGGCGAAAATCGCTCAGAAAACATCATTTAGGCCTACCTGGCAGTTGATTTGTGTAATTGCAAAACGTATATTATAATCTTACCTTCAAATATCGCTGTCACCTCTGATGATAGGTTCCAACTTGCCAATTGATATTTTCGAATGCATTCGTCCGCCATGATGTCACGTTGACCAGATGCACGTGGATAAGTTACCTAAACTGATTTAGTTTATGAGTGATGCAGTTCGTGTTTAAAAACAGTCGCGGTTCTTAAACCGAGCTAAACGCGGCCCTAATTTCCCTAAAACGTTCTTAAAGTTGAATACCTCATAAAACCGAGAAAAATTAATGAATATTGAACAATTTAGTTTAACGCCACCGCACGCCGGTATAAACCAGAAAGGTTTAATGGAAGTAATCAGTCGTTGTAGAAAAACCTTAAACTTTTCCTCTTAAACAGCATCATTCTTATCCCAGCAGGACTTAAGAGTGTAGAAGGTGACATGAAATGTGTCCATTGAGTAATACCCAAACTGACAGGGGTGGTTAACCACCTTTGGCAGTAATTCATTGCATTTTTGGCCTCTAAAGTCTAAATGAAACATATGAAACGTTACGCATACATTGTAAGTATAAGCGTGAAAGCGTTTCATGTGAAAAAAATCAAAAGTGATCGGAACATACACCTCTAAGTACAAATCACTCATTAAATACGTATGGGCCAATACTCATTCGTTTTGCCGTGCTTCCTTTAATCTGAACCCTTGATTGTAGGGTTAGCCCGATGGTGGTAATAGCAAATAAAAGTCCACCATTTAATCAGTCCGGTCAAATATCCCGATTCGGAAACCTTGCCAGACCTGGTAATACTTTTCCAGATTCGGAAAGCTTTACAGATATGGTAAGAGTAGAAAGGTTGATTTTTCTTTTGACAAATCCATGGTGTAAAGTATAATAAGCTTATAATTACAATGTACGAGTAACGTTTCATGCTCACTGAGCACTTCATCAGACTATTTGACATCTGACCTCTTCACTGTCCTTTTGTAGTGATTACCACCGGGAGTAGAGGGCGGTATAGATATCATGCAGCTTGTCGTAGATGTTGTTGAGTTGGTAGGCCCGTCGTCTTTATTAATATTAAGAGTAGACTGTCTTCTCCGTCGAATCCAGATCGCCTCTTTCAACCATATTGTTGTTTTGTGTGCCTCCTTGTCAATGACTTTTGCTTCGCCCCACCCGATAATAATAGGGAGCTTGGACGACGGACGCTTAAGATGACACCTCCAGTCATGTGCGCATGAGTCGACTTAGCAATCCGTCGATCGTCCAATTTCTAGGACCTGTCTTCGGCTGATTATTATAGGGAGCTTTCGATTTGCACGACGGATGAATCTAGGACGGTTGAATGACACTTTGAGTCATGTGTGAATGCGTCAATTTTGTCATCCGTTGGTCCTCTAAATGCTACAACGCGTAAAGGGACTAACAACCGACGTGGAGACGACAGTAACGTTTTGTATTTTACCGTCGTACAAGCGTCCGTCGCGAAAATCGAAAGCTTAAGATCACAGGTCCCAGAAATTGTACGACCGATGGATTGCTAAGTCGACGCATGCGCACATGACTCGAGGTGTCATCTTGTCGTAGAAGCGTCCGTCGTCCAAATCGAAAGCTCCGAAATATGGCTCGTAGCCGCGACATGTTCAGTCACCGCGGATTTATATTGCTCGTCTATTGATAATTTTCTTTGAGGCCGCGTGTTAGCCTTGATCAGGCTTTCTAAAATTTGTATCGGGTTGTAGTAGTCCGGGCTAGTATTATATACCAAACTCCTTGTGCATACTGATATTAATAAATAATAACAAGTCCTACAAGCTTATTTATTTAGTGCGATAAACTAGCATCCAAACTGCCGCCTCCTTCACTGGCCCACCAATTGAACACGCCGGGCGAAGCCCGGTGTTAAAACTGGGGAGTGATCGCCATTGAGTACCATCGCGGGAGAACGAGGTTCGACTGAGGCCGCTTGCGGCCGAAAGCCTTGTATAATTTGTTATGACTGGTGAAGTAATTTATGCTAATTGCATAAACATGTTGACCCGCCTCCACTAGTGTCGTAATAGCGCAATTTAATGAATATTTACGAGGTTTACCGGTCAAAGGCTGCTTGTCTTTTCTGATTGGATGTTATACCTTATGAATAATACATATTCGCCATATTTGGGAATATTGCCCCCCACGAAAAACCATTGGATTTCCATCGCTTTTATAAGGTGAAACATTAGATTGGCATTGCAGAATGTGCAAGGCTTCGTGTTAGTATAGCTCTCAGTTCGTAAATCCTATGTCACTTGTCTTAGCACGCTGTGTTCAGCTTAATAGAGAAGGGGGGATTTTTGGGTGGGATTTCCGTGTTACAGTGTCAGCGCCAGATGGTTACGGACTGCGTCATTTTAAATAATTTTAGAGCATAGCTCTCAGTTCGTAAATCCTATGTCACTTGTCTTAGCACGCTGTGTTCAGCTTAATAGAGAAGAGGGGGTTTTCCGTGTTACAGTGTCAGCGCCAGATGGACTACGGACTGCGTCATTTTAAATAATTTTAGAAGCCTGGTCAAGGCTAGCCGCGTGTAAGACTTTAAAGTTTTTTTGTCCACTTCAGTTTTGTGTTCTTTGAGCCGTGTGCCAAACAATCTTCCACTCTCTCCAATGTAAGACATTTTTTAAGACATTTTTTTGACTTGTTGTTGTTTGCTCTCTTTTTGGACTACTTTTCTTCTGATGTTTTTCTTTGTCTTTTTTGGCTTAGTTATGGCCAATTTGGGATAACCACATTGTTTAAGTGCGTCGCAGATGACATTATCCTCAGCCTTTCTATCCTCTTCCTCTGTGACAATCTTTTCCTTTCTGTCAAGCAGCGACCTGATAACACCCAACTTCTGGTGGAGGGGGTGGTGTGAATTGAATTGCAAATACTGGTTGGTATGTGTTTTCTTTCTGTTGATGCAAAGTTTGGTGCTGCCGTCAGGTTTGCGGATGTGCTCTTGCTCATGTGTGTACTTGATGTTCTCAGTGGGTATTTATATGTGAAGTTAGATTCTCCACTTGACCCTGCTTGATTATCTCTAGCACATCGTCCACGCAGCGTTTTCATAATCTGTGTTTGCATGTGATAGGAGCTGTGGTAATGACTTCTTGTTCCAACCATTCCATGAATAAATTGCAGGCTATAGGGCTGAGTGGACTACCCATCGCTACACCGGGGTTCTGAGCATCTATTTCAGTGAAGGGGTCAAATAGTCTGATGAAGTGCTCAGTACTTTACACCATGGATTTTTCAAAAGAAAATCAACCTTTCTACTATCTATATGAGCAATCCTGATGAATCTACACCAAAATATAGTAAGACATTGCCAGATTTGGAAAGCTTACCATATCTGGTAATACTTTTCCTGATTTGGAAAGCTTAGCAGATCTAGTAAGACTTTGCCATATTCGGAAATCTTACCAGAAATGTCTAATCCCACAAATGCACTGTACGCGTGTTAAAAATTCAAATTTCGTTGCCTTTTTCTCATCTTCGTTGCGAAATAAGGTGTTTACTTAACATTTCTAATAAAAATCATGTTAAAATGACTGAGGAATAATATTAGTATCAGTAAAATTAATATTGAGTGAAAATATGGTTTAATTAAAAAAATAATACGCAATTAAAATGACGTTGTCTTAATTAATACATTAACCTCACATAGAAAAGAATAAACATTCACTTACAATTAGGCAAATTAGACTCAAATCAGATACACAAAATTATTTCCGACCCGATGTCAAATTTTCAATAAACTTTCGATTTTGCGCAACTTTTACGAATGTTCCTATCCCATGTGGGGATCACACCACTAAATAGGGCTACATATACATAGGGATATGTACGAAAACACTGATAAAAAACTCTGTTTTAGACCACTAAAATTCCGAACTTGGACCTTGTAGAGTGATTTTTTTCTTAAAGATGATCACATTTTATCACCAAAAAGTGAAGAAAATCACCGGTGAGAAAATAGGTAGGTGAGCCTGCTCGATTTTCCAAAATACGCCCATGGAGTTGACTACCTCTCTGATGTTGCCAGTAAAAAGCACAAATTTGAAAGATCTCTCAAAATGTATCTAAAAAATATTCACAGTTTATAGTCAGGGTGCATGTATAGGTGATGTCCCATTAATCATAATAATCAAAAATCATAGGCATTTACGGAATTGTATTAGTTTATTACTGTCAAGTCTTTTTAAATTGAGGATTTTGTGATGCACACTTTCCGATTCTAGCTTTAAACACCGACTTAAGGGTAGGGCATACCCACATAATTAAAATTATTTTAAATCTATAGGCATACCCCCATTTAGTGTAGTGCATCCTGAGACGCGTGACGTGTGACATATGGTCTTTTAGTCATGAACCGCGTGAATACCCTGCTATGACGTCACGGTTGATTGTTAATAATATAATCAGATAATACTGAAAGTATTTACTTACAACTAACTTTTGCATGGATGATATTGATATCATGACAACTGGAAGAGCGGCGGTCAGGGTCATGGGATATTGTAATTATAGGCTAGAGGTCCAAAAGTCCAACACTGTAACAAACTGAAATGCCCGTGTAAAGTTTATGTTCAACTATTCATACATAGACCATACTTGAATTTAAAACGGTGCCGTGCAGTTCCAGTCCAGAGAACTTCCTCTCCAGAAGCGGTCTATGCTAAGCGTTACCTATACTCTAACGCATAATACATCATCACTTGTCCAAATCTACAATACTGGAATGCATCGGCATAGACTATATGCAACGAATCAAATAACTGTGACAACCTGTGATTGAGTTGATACTCTGATGTTGTGAATAGTCATTGATGGTTAAACAGACTTCTTTAGAGCAATATGGCTTCAATTCAAGCACGTCCACCACCAGGTCAACAGCAACAGCGTCCATATACATCCGAAACATCCTCGCCGGACGATTGGAACGGTTACGAATGGAATGTACCTTTAGATGAAATAATCGACTGTTCCAAATGTCCTGATGGATGTCAATCATGCTACTACAAAGCTAAGAATGCTGCAACACCTGTTTGCAAAGCCATATTTGTAGCTGCCATCATGTTTGTTTTATTTATCATGACGGCGTTTATACTACGCTTCGGAGTATATGATAGAAAGACGTACCAGCTGGGAACAGGCGACCAGCGAAGATTAGAAACGGGAGATGAATTTTCAAGACTTTTCTGCAAAACAATGTACTTTCAGTCTGGAGTTTACGGGCATACAATCAGCGAATTCGTTTTTACAGCGAAACCGAAATTCAAGGATAGCCTGGACACTTTTGACGTTACAGACAACCCCACTGTTGCTCCGAATTTATACCCATATTGGGTTAACTATCTGAATGTAGATGGTCGAAGGAGTGACCAAATAACAATCGAAACATGTGATGTGAAACAATTGACGCTGTATGTTTTTGACAGCAAATCAGACTTTCAAGTGTTTACTTCTTCTGGAGGAGCCATTGTATCTCCGATTCATCAATGCTCATTTTACTCGTGTAGCAATCCCGCCTCGTCTGCCAACATGCCGTGTAAGTTTTCCCCTCCTAAAACCGGTACGTACTATATGACTTTGGTGGGCACATCGTATGATACGTCAGTAGCTTCTGTTCGTTTTCAATTTCAACGATTACGATACGACTTATCGAAAGCGGCGCTGAACTGCGCGGAACGTGAGGAGTGCTCGATTGAACTACCTTTGGAAACTACTAACATAATCCTAACAAAACCAGATAATGACACTTCTACCGCCTATACCTACCAGGTATTCGCAGATTGCATACCACGTTGGAGTATGTATTTCGCTTTCTTTCTCGGCGTCCCTGGTGGTATAGCCTTAGTATTTGGAGCGTTAGCCTTCCTACTTTACAAACTTCAAGAAAGTGTTATGAAAGATGTCGAATTAGCAGATCGGCAACGCGAATATCGAAATATGGGTGTCCACACTCTGTCCACATCTCCACCGCCTGCTTACATTAACATTGAAAATAGAAATTCCGGGAGAGCGCCATTGGTGGAATGTGATCGACTTGCTACTTCCAGTTCGCTTCCCAACTATGATTCAACCCTGGTGGTAGCGCCGAATTCAAACTTGGACCTACCGTCGTACGACTCGATCCAGGACTCGATCAACGCGTGAACTAAAGCAACTGTATAACGCGGCGTATAAAGCAACTTATGATCCTTGTTTATGAAGACAGAACGTTTCCGCAACGTTGCACCATTGCAGTTAGGTTGCGTCATTTAAAACGTTTTAACAACGTTTTTATAACGTTACGGTTTGGTTGTGATTTGGTTGTTTTAAGTTGGTCCGTTGAAACGTGAGCAAAACGTTCTCTGAACGTTAAAGTTTAGTTCTAGTTTGGTTGCACTTAGGTTGTGGTTAGGTTGTCATTATAAACGTTCTTACAACGTTATTATGACGTTGCGGTTTGTTTGTTTTAGGTTGGTTCTTGGACCCGTGATTAAAACGTTCTCTGAACGTTGCATGTTAATCATCGGAAACGTTTACATAATGTGTTAACAACGTTGTAACACTCAAATAGTTGGTTGTTTTAGTTTAATCCTTTAAACGTGAAAAAGATGTTCCCTGAACGTTGTAGTTTAAGTTCTAGTTTGGTTGCACTAAGGTTCTGGTTAGGTTGTCATTAAAAACGTTCTTACAGCGTTATTATAACGTTGCGGGTTGTTTGTTTTAAGTACCAAATCACACCCAAACCGCAACGTTATATATAACGTTGTAGAAACGTTTTAATGACAACCTAACCACAACCTAAGTGCAACCAAACTAGAACTCAACTGCAACGTTCAGAGAACGTTTTGCTCACGTTTCAACGGACCAACCTAAAACAACCAAATCACACCCAAACCGCAACGTTATAATAACGTTGTAGAAACGTTTTAATGACAACCTAACCACAACCTAAGTGCAACCAAACTAGAACTTAACTGCAACGTTCAGAGAACTTTTTGCTCACGTTTCCATTGACCAACCTAAAACAACCAAATCACACCCAAACCGCAACGTTATAATAACGTTGTAGAAACGTTTTAATGACAACCTAACCACAACCTAAGTGCAACCAAACTAGAACTTAACTGCAACGTTCAGAGCACGTTTTGCTCACGTTTCCATGGACCAACCTAAAACAACCAAATCACACCCAAACCGCAACGTTATAATAACGTTGTAGAAACGTTTTAATGACAACCTAACCACAACCTAAGGGGAGGCACGTAAATATATCGGAAAGGCTTTTCAGATATCTGAAATGGAATCGGAAAGGTCAAATCTGCAACTTTTTTAAAGATATCGGCAAGTTCAGTTGTCAGGCCACGAACTAGGATGCCATCTAGAGAGTTTCAAATCTGCAAGTTGGATTTAGCAAGCTCCGGTGAGACGATATAATAGCCACTTAAAACGCGAGACGCACCAATTACGCCTATTGTTATCTAGTGGTTGTAAATCTACTTCACGCTGAGCGACACTGTTGACTGAGTGGATTTGAAACTAACCCGCGCCGGTCAATATTTGACTAATGCCATACTTGCATAAACTAATTAACTAAAACGACTCATTAATGTGGATTTTGTTTGTTATAATCGAATTGTGCATTAAAAATTACCACAAAACAAGTCTAAACATTTATATATATATCGCGTTTGTATTTTGTGAGTTGTAAATAAGCATGATAAGTTACAGTTACATTTGACCAATACGTTAATGTATTCAACGTACTGTGCGTGCATCCACCATGTCCACGGCCGCACACACTGGCGGCGGAGCGACCGGGGACGAATTAACCGGGGAATTAGCCCACGAGTCAGGGACTGTGAGTTGATTGTTGCCATTGTGCTACATATATTCATTGATTGAGGTCGCCACATTATCAAGCAGCTAGTTTCATACATACATTCTTGTTTTATTTCAAATGTATTTATGTATATCTATTTATATATGTGGACATACACATTAAGCGTCCTTCAACATAATTATATTACACAATAATATAAAATAGTACAAGTATTTGTACATACTAAAACATAGAATCATTAATAACCCTAAAACAAGTCTCATTTAATGCATGCTTCTCAAGACAAGGTCAGTGAGATTTAGTGAGATTTTGAATTTAGAATGTACGGCAAATACAATGAGATTTAGTTAACAGTTGTAGATGTAATATTTTTTTGCTAAACTCTGAAAATACATGTATCGCCTAAAATGTTTACCAAGGTCTTATTTTTCAACTAATCCTAATGTCCTTTGAATATGATGAGAGATGATAGTGTCAATTAAGAACACAAATTAATTAAATATATCTGACAACTTAGAGGTCAATTTAAAATTTGAAATTTGAATTAGCCGTGTTTGTTGGCTATTTTCGGCATATTATAGGCTTAAAACCCCATATAAATTTTAACATTAGAAACATAAAAAGTTATGACTGACATGCTCGGAATGTGTAGAATCTTATTCTGACATGATATTCACCATAACACTAGGATACAAATGATAAGTCAAAAATGTAAATTAACCCGGTTGTGCAATTTTGATCAATTTTGGATAAACTTTGAACAAACATGCATCGCCTAAAATGTTTGCCAAAGTCTTATTTCAACCAATCCTAATATCCTTAACGTATGAGAGGAAGGATGATATTGTTATTTATAAACAAAAAGGAAATAATATAATATCTGATCTCATCTCCGAGAAATTAGAGGTCAAAAGGACAGGTTCTAGAAAAAGCAATTGGTTGGCTATTTTGGCATATCGTAGGCTTGAAACCCCCTATGTTAACATTAGAAACATAAAAGTGATGACTGACATTATCGGAATGTGTTGAAACTTATTCTGACCTGATATTTACCATAACACTACAACGAGATTGGAAAGTCTAACGAAATTCAAAATGTACGAAACCCGTTTCGAACGCACCACGCGACGGTTTCAGCGCCTTTAACACTTTCCACGCGGCTCTAAGTTTTACTATATATTACAAAACAGAATTTCAGAAACCTTTCACAACTTTCAGGGTCTCTCCCATGGATTACTGAACCAATACTAGGAATGTTTGTACTTATGTCAATGCATTTCTCATGGTGATTTAAAATATGGTAATGAAATTCAATAATTTTGACATTTTTTAAACATTTTGTGAAATTTTGGAATGTCGTCTGCAGACGACTGCCGCGTGGAAAGTGTTTAACATATTGAACTGTGATATAAAACATAAAAATGGTTACAAAAGTGTACAAATATTTACATGATAACATAGTCATAGATTTGTAGATTCATTAAATACTACACAGTTAATGCTATTTTTTAAATTTTAGTTGGGATTTTCTCCGTTATTTATAATTTGATGTCGGCTATGGTCCCCGTTTCAAACTTAAAACTTAGAATCAATCTAAATTGGCCTAAACCTTAATTGCCAAGTTAAGTTTACAAAATTATAGTGATTGTACCAAAGAGTAGAGTCCATACACCAATAATGTGTTTTTAGCGGCTTTAGATGTGTTATCCACCATTCAAGAGCATGAAAGAATAGAATATTGGGTTTTGTCTCCGGTATCAAATTGTACACTTTGTGTATTGTCATTAAACCAATCAACTTAACGATTTTACCATGTCACTCAAACGTTACACAACAAAAACTTCTTTCAAGGGTTTGCTCTTGATAGATAAGCACCAAACAGGCCCGTAAGCAGGATTTTTTTAGGGGGGGGGGGGGGGGGGGGCGTATTTTGAGAGCGGGAGGGGGGGGGGGGGGTTAGGACATGTTTTAGTCCAAAATGGCCCGAAAAAACGCATTAATCAGGCCTATCGTTAACTAGACATGCTAGATGCATATTGACCTATCCATTTTTATTTGTTTAGAGTCAGGAAGTAGACAAGTTATCTCACATTCCCTGGTTTAAAATTATTTCATTTAAAACTACACGTGGCAGTGGCTGCACCATTCATTTTGTTCAATTTTTATGTTTAAGTCGAAAGTCGAACGAAACGTAGAGGAGAGAAATGCAAATAATTGTGTCTTAATTAACTTTAATTATAAATAATTATTAGCAGTATCATATTTAGTCCCATCCATAGAAAAAATAATGCTAGGCCTAAAATAATAAAAGGACAAAAAAAGTTTTAAATCGTGATAAATCGAATTTTGTTGCGTTCAGGTGTCGTCCGTTGGCTGATGGTATCTAGAGGAAATAGCTAGACAACAAAAGATTATTGCATTTTTTTTGGTATTATAATACGAATCGCCTTTATACACGGCTCGTGATTGTACGTGTGAACCCACCCATTTTAATACGTCATAGATCATGATCAACAGCCATTGAGAACCCAGACAAGTTAATCGTTTTACCATGGTTTTACAAGGCAAGAGTCACCTATTTTCAATAGAGCTAAATCGATTGATGCCACTTAATTGGCTCGATCGAGTAGGGCCCGGGGGCGATGTTATTTACTGTAACAAAC